>PVLC010009495.1:0-53864 GCA_004027655.1 Graphiurus murinus
TGCCCACCCCGGCTCGGAAGGACCAGGCCCCCACGGGACCACTGCCAACGCTGCTGGAACACTGCAACCCCCCCCCAGCCCCTGCCTGCAGGAGCGGCAGGAGAGGCCGGACGGGCACGGCTGCGATTTGAACCCAGGTCCCACAGTCTGCTGGGCCCGGCCTCTGCGACGGCCACAGGCCAGGCTGCGAGGATGGTGATTGGGCTGGTCTGTGTCGGAGGAGGGGGAGCCGGAGCATCCCAGCGCAGGGCGGCCCGGGAGGGGCTGAGGTGCTGTCACCCCTCCAGCCCTGCGACCCACCTTCTGCCCGAGTCCTGCTCAGTGCCCCCCGAAGCCCAGACGAGACAGAGCTGGCTGAGAGGCAGAAGTTGGGAAACTGAGTCAGCGCCCAGGCCTCCTAAGCCCCTGCCCCGGGGCTCACCTGATCCAGCCAGAGGCAAAGGACACATCATTTGCTCTGGAGTGCCATCCCCATCTGTCACCTTCTGGGGACCTTGCTTCTCCAGGTGGTGGCCACCATCCTTCTCCAGACCCCTCCCCTGCTCCCAGGAGTCAGGTGCCTCTGCCCAGCCCTGCCCGGGGAGCCCCGAGGGTGGGCCAAGGTGCACCCTGCTCTGGAGAGGACTGAGGGCGCCTGACTCCTTCCTGCGAGCCCAGGCCCCGTCCAGGAAACGGACCTGGTAAACCTCTGGCCAAGCTGGGCGCGGTGGTGCACACCTGTCATCCCAGGACTTGGGAGCCTGAGACAGGAGGATCACAGGTTCGAGGACAGCCTCAGCAAAATAATGACGCTGTTGGGAACCTAGCAGGGCCCTGTTGCAAGCCAAAACAGAAATAAAAAGGGCTGGGTGTGTAGCGCAGAGGTAGAACACCCCTGGGTTCAACCTCCAGTACCACAAAAATAAATAAATAGATAGATAGATAAATAAATAAATAAAACTAGCCAACCTTAGGCCAAATGCAAAAAGCACTCAGGGTTGGCCCCATTTTGCAGAAGCGGAGACTAGGCCTCATCCGGAACCCGGGACTGCTCGAGCCCTCCCGTCCAAAGGGCACCGCTGGCTCTAAGCAAGTGCTGAGTACAACCTGGGGACCAGGCCAACACCTCAAGGAGCAAGCTCCGGGGTGCCAGTGGACAGCACCCCGGCCTCACCTCCCCAGCCAGGCCCAAGCCCCTAACAAACATCATGAGTCATTTTAAAGAAAAAATAATATTTATTTGCAATATAAACAAAGTCCCGTTGCTGGTTCGGGATATATATATATATATATATATGTATATATACGTAGGGTCACAAATTTTCCTTCATAAGATCATAAAGCAAAACTGGCCACCCTCGGGCATACCCTCATTTACATAAATCAGAAGTATCTTTCTAGGTTTTTCTTTTTAAAAAGAAGAAAGAGGAAGAAAGAGAGAGAACCATGTTCAGCACGGAATCTTTTTGTCAATTTCTCGACTGTGGCAAGATTTTAATCCGCTGCCCTAAAGAATCCCTGAAGACCAGCCCCGTGAGGTAAGATGGGGCGGGGGCAGAGGACCCGCGGCCCGCTCCCGTGCTCCATCAGAGCCCGCCCGCCTGCTCCCCCTCCCCGGGCCCCGTGCAGTCCTGATACCTGGTTACAACTGAGGATGGGAAGGAACAGAACTGGAGGAAGGTAACGGAATCCGTGGCTTTGTTCTGTGGACACTGGGGGAGGTGGACAGTCTCCCCTCAGCTGGCCCCGCCCTAGGGTTGAAATGGGGTTTGTGGGTGGTGGAAGGCATGGGCAAGATGGCCATGCTTCCCGGAGACGAGAGGAAGCAGCAGCTGGGGTGGGGAGAGGGCCTGGTAGGCAGGGCTGGGCTCCACCACGCCTGGCTAGAGAGAGAACGAGACACAGGTAGTGCATGAGTATAATGGAGGGCCCAGGCCTGAGACCAGGGGGCTAATGCTACTGCTCCTGGGGGGTCTGCGGGACCACCAGAGGGGCCGATGGGAGGGCAGACGGTGTAAGGACCAGCGACCCAGCAGTGCCGGGCCGGGCCACAGGTGGGGGATGGTAAACCGGGGTCCCACACCCAGAGAACGGCAAGCCACCCGTTGAAAAGGGCCTGCCGGGGAGACGTAGGCTCCGTGCCTGTGCAAAACGCATTCGGTCAAGATCGACCCGGGGTTGTCTTGTCTTTTCCATTAAAAGCGAAAACGAAACACACCAGTAATGCTCTTGGAAACAGGAAGAAAAATGAAACAGAGAACACCTCTCTCTCTCTCTCTCTCTCAGGATCAAGAAAGGGATGAAATACTGGTTTATACAACCTGCTGTTGCACGTAGCCTAAAAATAACACTTTTCGTTAAAAAAAGAAAAATGGAGAAGAGCTTGCATGCTCTCCGCGCTCCGGAGAGCTTGGTTTACCTGCCAAAGTAAAAAGTAAACTCAGGTCCGTGGGTGTGTCTTTAAAAACAGCCAGACTGCTCGGGCCATCAGCAGAAAGGAGGGTCCCGGGCCCCGGCCCGCGCCGCGTGTCTGGGGGGCCTGTCCCCGAAGGCCGCGAGGAGCTCGGTGGGGTCGCCGCCGCGCTGGGCCCCACGCTGCCTCACGTGGACTCGAGCGTGTTGAGCGGGAACAGGTTGTGGTTGGTGGGCGTGGAGAAGTACAGCGGCTCGCTGGGCGCACGGTTGTCGCACGGGCTGCTCAGCCCCAGCGTCCGCTCAAAGTCGAGCAGCTGCCCCATGAAGTTGAAGTTGGGTGAGATGTTGGACTTTTTCCGCTTGACGAAGTCGTAGGCGTCATTGAGCGACAGGTTCATCTTCTGCATCAGGTAGGCCACGGTGACCGTCACCGAGCGGCTGATGCCTGCCAGGCAGTGCACCAGGACACCGCACTTCTTAGAGCGGGCCTCATCTGCAAGACAGGGCGCAGGTCAGGGACGGGGCACTCGGGCAGCTCGGTGGCTGGCTGGTGCTGCCGGACTCGGGAGGGACCTGGCCGTGAAGCGGGCCCTGCGTGCCTCGGTGTCCCCGTCTACACCTTGCCTAGGCCCGCCCGCACGGTGCTAAGGTCCTGAGCCATGGAAGGGTCCAGCAAGCACGAGCTGCTGTCACAGCCCCCTGCCTCCACTGGCACCGAGGGTGGCTCCCGCGTCCCCGCGGTCATCTGCACTGTGGTCAGCGAGCCCACTCAGTTCATTTGTACAGCACCGAGGACCCAAACCCAGGCGTGTCCTACCTGAGCTATACCCCCAGCCCTTTTTATTTTCTATTGTGAAACAGGGTCTCACCCAGTTGCTGAGGTTGGCCTCAAACCTCCAGTCCTCCTGTCTCAGCCTCCCAAATACTGGCATTACAGGCATGAGCCATGGCGCCCAGCCAGCGAGCCCATTTTAGCAATGTGGAAACAGACGCAGAGACACAGTGGCAAGCCCAAGGCCACGCGAGCCTCCTAAGTCCAGGCGGAGACCTGGGGTGGGGGCTGGGCCATGCTCCCGGCACAGTTCCGGGGTGTGTGTGGGTAATCCCAGAGCCTCCTGGGAATCGGGGCGAGGGAGGCTCCGGCAGGAAGTGGGCAGCCCAGCCCTGCGCTCTGCCCAGCAGACCCTAAGGCCTGAGCTCGGGCTCCTGAAGACCCAGAAACCAGGCCGACACCCGAGGTTCTCAAGCGGGGTTTGCTGAAGCGGGGGTCCACTTGCTAGCCCTCCCTGGTGGGCACCTGTCCAGGGACGACATCTACCACAGCCAACAGGATCCGGCCAGTCTCCCTCCCCTCCCCACCTGCCCTGCCTCCCCCGCTGCCGACTCCTCTGCCCGACGCACAGTAGGAACTCAGGTGGAGCTCCTAAGCTCAGCCCCGTCATCTCTCTCCCCCTGGGTCTTATGGCAGCTGCCCTTCTCCAAGCCTAGCTGTGCCAGGGACGTGGCCCAACAAGAGGCAGCCCGGGGGTCCTCGAGGGCCCCACCTCCCTGACTCCAAACCCACTTGGAACCAGGCACAGTCAGCACTCAACCAAGGCTCTCCCGCAAAGGCGACACCCAGGCTCAGACTATTCTGTGAAGCCTCTGACAGCTTCCCTCGCCATCCCCGCTCTGTCCCGGAGCCGGAGCAGGACTAAGCATACAGTAGGTGCTTAATCCAGACTCAGGGACTGACCGGTGGCCCCTGGCTTGGTTTCATTTGGAGCTGTGGGGTCTGACCTTGGGATTTGGGGCAAGAGAAGGGGGTTGTGGTGACACAGCAGGTGGCCCAGCCCACCCCCGGGTGATCCACACTGAAGCTTTTTTTTTTTGCTGGTGCTATTTATTTATTTAGTGGTGCTAGGGACTGAACCCAGGGCATTCTACCACTGAGCTACACCCCCAGACACACACACACACACACACACACACACACACACACAATTTTTTTTCTTGGTACTAGTGACTGAACCCAGAGGCATTCTACCTCCAAACTACACCCTCAGCCTTTTCTTATTCTTTTTCTTTTGAAACAGGGTCCTCACTAAGTTGCTGAGGCTGGCCTGGAACCTGCGATCCTCCTGCCTCAGCCTCCCAAGTACTGTGATCACAGCCATGGGCCACCATGCCCCGCTTCTGCTGGCTTTATTTTGAGCCCTCCCAGGGTCTGGCTTGAGCATGTCTGACTGAGTCCTCAATTCCGTCACTTGTCCAAAAGGGAAAAAAAAAGGTTCCTCTCTGTCTCTGCATCCTGCCTGTTCCTTGCCCCCCACCAACCAGGAAGGAGCTTTCAAGAAGGATAAAGGCTCACAAGCCGGGCTCATGGCAGGGGGGATCTGGGGTCCCCCTCTCCGCCTCCCTCCCTGCCCTCAAATGCTGAGGCAGCTCCCCTGGGGCAGGGCTGGAAGCTCCAGGGCGGCCAGGCTGGGCCCTCCCCTAGACCTCAGTTTCCTTCCTTCCTCCCAGGCAGGCACCTAGTTTTGGTTCCCAGCGAGCGGATGAGGCGGGGAAGCCTCCCACTTCCTGTTATTACAGCTAGCCCGGCCCAGCTGACACCACTCGCCCTCCACTGGACAGAGCCGCCATCTGGGAGAGGCTGCCCTGGGCACCCGCCCTGCCGTGGAAGCCCCCCCTTGGGGGGTTCCCTCCGAGAGCAAGAACACAGGCTTTAACTGTCATCCTGAGCCCCAGTGAGATCCAGGGCCCGGGAGCCGACCTGTAGGCAGCTGAGATGGGGTGCGGGCCTTCCTCAGTCCCTCCCTGGTCTCTACACAGAACCCAAGAGCAGCTAGCTGGGTTCCGCAGAGGCAGTCTGGGGCGCCACATGTCCACAGCCGCGTGTCTGGGGCACCTTTCAGTCCTCTCAGGTGCACCTAATGGGGCACCGTGACAGCCCCGTCTTGGAGACAGCGTGTGCAGAAGCATGAGGCAGAGCAAGGGAGGCCGTGGGAGTCTGCGAGCTGCAGTATTCCTGCCTGCCAAGCCAGAGATGACAGCAGGGGCCCACGAAGTGCCAGCAGCTGGGGGGAGCGCAGGACTTGGGGACGGCTCAGGCCCCGACAGGTAGAGGGGCCTGAGGGACTTGGTGAGTCACCGCAGGCTTGGGTACACCCACGGGCACACGCTGGCACACGCAGGGCGCACACAGGTCTCGACAGGCCCAGAGGTACCCAGTTGGGCAGGGGCGACACCCAGAGTCCCGAGCACACCTGGACGCGCCCGCCCTCCGCCCGCGCTGCCCGGCCACACCTACCAATGAAGCTGATGGCTTCGGGGAAGAACTGGGAGAGGTTCTGGCTCCAGTGGTCAGAGATGGGGATCTGCTTGTAGGTGAACTCGCCACCGTGCTCGAAGGCGTTGGGCAGGTTGGGCGTGACGTTGAGGATGTATTTGATGCCGTATTCGCCGAGCACGTCCAGGTTGGTGGAGTCCTTGGCACAGCCGAGGTAGAGGTAGGGCAGGATCTCGACAGGGAAGGCCGGCTGGCTGGATGGCACGGGGCTGCCGTCTGACTCGGTGGCACTGCTGGGCAGCTCCCGGTCCGACTCGCCGTCCGAGCAGTCAGAGCTGATGCGGAGGCCCCCCAGGCCTAGCACCGAGGTGGGCGGCGAGCCGCTCGGCGAGGACGAGCTGTCCACGTTGGTCTCACAATGCTCCGAGTACTCTGTCTGGAACTTGTTGAAGCCACCTGCAGCCAAGGGGGAGACGGCCCAGGTGAAAGGCCGGCCAGAGTCCCCCAGGGCCACACAAGACCCCCCTCCCCAGGGCCAGGGTGCCGTCAAGCACCACACCGCCCACTATCAGTGGAGGCAGGGAGACCACGCCAAGCCTCTCCATCTAAACTGACCACTCCACAGACCAGGAAGCTGAGGCCCGGGCTCGGAGCACTTTCCCTAACACTTCAGGGCACCTGAGGACAGGCCCCAGCTCGATCCTCCTCCGCAGCTCCCACATGCACCGTGCGTGCCAGTTAACAGCCAAGAGGAAAGAAAAACACAATCCCCTCCCAGCACCGTGGGTCCCCAGCCCCCCTCACAGATGCGCCCCCGGGGGGGGGGCCAGCGCCACATCTGGGTCAGTCAGTGGTGCAGAGGACCAGGGCCCCAGGGGCTGTGGTCCCCTCCCCTGCAGCCCAGGTTGGAGAGGGGACAGTAAAGGTATTGGCTGGGCCCCCTCTCCGCCCCCACAGAGGCAGGCTGTCGAAAGGGGTCCCAGCTCCACTCCTCCAGACCCTCCCCGAAGACCACGAGGTCCTCCACCAGCCCCGGACCCTCGGAGGGGAGGGCCACTGGGGCTGCACAGGGACGGGAGAGATGGGCAGCGCCTTGCAGCTAGGCATGGGCCCTGCGCCCGAGGGTGCCGCAGGCCTCCCTTCCCCTCCCCTCCCGCCAGCCCCACTGCCAGCGAGAGGCCATTTTGGAATGTTAATTGGAAACACCGGCCGCCGCAGCCACTGGCCCCCCAGCCTGCTGCCTCCCCCTTCCACAAGCTCTGGGACAGCGACTGGGCCAGAGGAGACCCTGGGAGATCCGGGCCAGGGAAACGGGCACTGCCTACATCCTGCCCAAGCGCCCCCAAGACACAGCCATCACCAGGAGGGGAGGGAACCACACTGGGATCTTGGAGACCCCAGTGTAAATGATCCCCAAGAACAGGAGGTTGGATGATACTATGAAAGGTGCCCTCCCTGACCCTAACCTTTCCCGGACACTTATTCCAGGCTGGAATTGGGCTCTGCTGCTTTGGGGTTTCCAGGAGGTAGCCTCTCCCTCCTTTGAGGGACCTCGGCTGGAGGCTGGGTGCTGCTGTGCCCCCATCAACAGGAAAAAGAAAGAAAACCCCAGGCAGAGAAAAGTTTGTTCCACCTACTGGAATCGTGCAGAGAAAGGGGGATCAGAGGGGCCCCCGCGCCTGCTCAAACCCACGCTGTGGAGGACGGGCTCCGGGGAGGGCGGATGCCGGCCAGGGGCGACGTGGCGCCCGGCCTGGACAAGCTCAAGGAGAGGAAATCGCCTGCAGTGGGGGCGTCAGGGAGCCCGGGGGGGTGCCAATCCCGTCGGGGTGGAGGTGCTGCCTCACCTTGGAGGTAGTAGGCCTGGCAGCCGTCGTCGCGCAGCTTCTGCAGGAGCAGGCCGAGCACCGAGGCGGGAGCGCCGGGTTCGGGCTGCCACTCGGCCGTGGCCTCGTCGTAGAGCAGCACGGTGGCCGCCTTGCAGCGCGTGGCGAAGCGCTCCTTGTCGGCGTGGTTGGGGATGATGGAGCGGATGGGCAGGTTGCCCTTGCGCAGGCGGCGCAGCATGAGGCCCGGGATGGCCAGGTTGATGGCCGTCTCGATGTGCGACGACTCGAAAAGCTCGTGCGGCCGGCAATCGAGCAGCAGCAGGGACGCGCCGCCGCGCGCCTCCAGCTCCTCCTGCAGCCACTCGGCGCTCTTGCAGGGCATGGCCCCCGCTCCCGGCGCCGCGCCCGCCCCGCCGCCTGCGCCGGACCCGGACCCCGCGCCGGGCTCCGACCCCGCCCGGGTGCCCCCAGCCGCCGCCGCCGCCCCCGAAGCCGACATGTGCGCCCGCGCTGGGGGGCCGCGGAGCTGGTTTTTCATGGGGAGCGCGGGCGGCCCGGGGCCGGGGCCGGGCAGCCCTGCCCTGGGACGGCGCCCCGGCCGCGTCTCCGGGCGCCCGCCTCCCGCCGAGCTGCGCGCCCGCCGCCCCGGCCTCCCGGCCGCAGTCCCTCCCGCCCGCCCTGCCGGCCGGCCCTCCGCGCGCGCCGCGGCCTGACAGCCCCAATTAAACGGCGGCTCCGGCGGCCGCGCGCCCAGGCGTCCTCGGGGAGGCGGGGCCGCGGGCCGGCGCCCGGGCTTAAAGGCGCCGCGCCTCCGCCGCCCTCCCCGCGGCTACGGCACGCGGGCGCGCTCCTCGCGGCCCGAGGCGACCCCGAGGCCCGCGCTGGGGCCCGGTCCCCGCCTCGGGCGTCCGAACTGGCTACGACCCGCCCAGGGGGCCAGGCCAGAACGCCCTCCCGGGTCCCCTCTGGCCGCACTCCCAGCTCGGCGGCGCCCCGGGGACGTCCTACGCGCGGCACCCCACCCTCCACTTACAGGAGCGTCTCCCCCAGACCGGGGCGGGGAGGGTCACACCGAGCCAGCCTCCCCTCCTCCCGCCTGCCATCCTCATTCATTCATTCTTTCTTTCCACCTAGTTCATTCAACAAATGGGGATGAGTGCCTACTACGTGCCAGGCATTGTGCTAGTGCGGAGACGGTCACAAGCTCCGAGCCCTGAGTTGGAGGGTCTCACCGCAGCAGGCCTGCCGGGGAATCGGCACCTGCGTGGCCGCGGCGGAGTAGGACGGCTCAGTGCCGCCGCCACTCTCCGCAGACTTAGGGTGGAGAAATCCTGGAAAAGGACCAGCCCCGGGAAGGGAACGCGAGCCCTTTAAGAAAGCTTTACAAGCGGGGTAGTGACAAGCACCGAGTGAAGCGCCACGTGACTTTTCCACCCTGGCGAGTGGGAGGGGAGCGCTCTTTATAATCGGCTTTCCTTCGACTACCTCCTCCTCAGCGTACCAATCAACAGCTGCGGTGGGCGGGCACGAGCTGCTCAGACGGCCAATTGTGGCCCGAGAAGGCGTTGGGGGAGGGGCGGAGCCCGCCTCCAGCTCCGCCTAGCGCGGGAAGTGGGCGGGGCCTCCGCGAGCCTGGAGTCCAGGCTCGCCGGCGGGCGGGGCAGGGGAGGTGAATGGATCCGCAGGTAGCGTCGGAACAAAGCGGCTCGACTGCGCGCTCGCGCGTGCGCAGGACCTGCCGTGCTTTCTCTTCCGAACCTAGGTGGTCTTATGATCTGGGAGCCGTCCTCCCTGTCCATTCCCTCCCAGGCAGGGTGTCCCCACCTCTTCGGAGCGTAACACCTCCATTCTGAGGCTGGCCAGCTCTGAGCCACCTGCCCCTAGGTGGAGGGGCATAGGGGTCAGGGGCGATCGTGCATGATATTTGCTTAATTAAGTGTGGGCCTCTGGAAAGCAGATTTCCCCTTTCAACTGACCTCTGGCCTGAAGGCCCCCCACAACAGTTCCAGCTCTCTCCCTCCCGTCTTCTAAGAGAGGGATAGCCTACCTATAGGGCTGTGGGCGGGGCTGTGTCCTAAAGAACAGGGGTGTCTTCCCCAGCCACACTTGTTAGCTCACCACAGTGCATCTAGAGGTGGCCTTATCCCCGGGACTGGATGCCCAGAGGGGTAAAGGAGAATCAGCCCCGCCCAGGGTTGTCCTGGGGTTGCTGGGCCAAGCCTGCTTCCCTGTGGAAAGGGCTTCCAGGGCCTGAGCCAGCAAGACCCAGATTCTGTCCCGCCACTTGCTAATGTGTGGAGAGACCTGAGCATGGTTCTCCTCCCCTGGCCTCGGGTTCTCACGGTAGGAGAGTGCCAGTCTGGAAATGCCCTGCCAGTCTGCGGTTCCATCTGCTGGGCGGACATCCTGGTCAGGGCTCCAGGCGGTGTGCAGAAGGGGCCCGAGCAGGCCCCCAGGGGAGGGCGAGCTGCTGCCCAGTAAATCATTCGCAGCGGGCCTGAGGGCCTACGGGCAGGAGCACCCACAGGGACCCTCCTCCCTCCCCGGCGGCACCAGCACCTGGTCTGGGTGCTCCCTCAGATCCACGCAGCACGACAGCCATCGCCCCCGTCTAGGGGAGAGATTGGGCTTGGTGCCCCCTCCCCAGTCGGGACCATTCTCTGCTAACTTGGTAGGGCAAGGGGATATCAATTGTCCAATCAGCCAAGCCAGGGTCACAGGAACCAGACTCATGCTGTTCCGCTGTGCTGAGCCCTGCCCGCTTCTGGGTGCTTGGTCCTCTGTGCCCCACAGTCCCCAGCCCCCCACCCTAGAGAGAGGAAAGGGGGCCCCGGTACCCTTCATGTTAGCTGGGTGCCTCTCTTATCTTGCCCCCCTCGAGAATCCTCCAGGGAATGCCTAACCTGCAGGGGAGATCCGTGGGTAGGGAGGAGGTGTGCTCAGCAGGGGGTGAAGGGGTTTGGGGGCAGGGCTCCCATGAGTGCAGAGGGGACACCATGCAGGGAGAGGGTTATGGTGGAAGCAAAGGAGGGCAGGACACCAGCCTGGCCATGTGAGGTGCCTTTGGGACCTGGCCCAAAGCCTCAGGACTCCTGCACCCCATCCTTGCTTCACACTCTCCAGCAGCCACTGTTCAGCAGCCCCCAACACACACACACACACACACACACACACCAGCCTTCTTTACTTTGTGTGTTTGTGGGGGTAGGGGAGGACTGGGGATTGAATCCGGGCTGTGCTGCCTCTGAGCTATACCCTAAGCCCAATTTTATTTTTTATTTATTTATTTATTTATTTTTTGTGGTACTGGGGATTGAACTCAGGGGCATTCTACCTCCGAGCTATAGCCCCAGCCCTATTTTTTATTCTTTATTTTGAAACAGGGTCTCACTAAGTTGCGGAGTGCCTCACTAGGTAGCTGAGGCTGGCTGTGAACCTGGATCCTCCGGTCTCAGCCTCCCAAATGCTGGGATTACAAGCGTGCACCACCACGCCCAGCTTATGCCGGCTTACTATTTATTTATTTATTTATTTATTTATTTATTTATTTATTTATTTTTTGCGGTACTGGGGATTGAACTCAGGGGCGTTCTACCTCCGAGCTATACCCCCAGCCCTATTTTTTATTCTTTATTTTGAAACCAAGTCTCACTAAGTTGCGGAGTGCCTCACTAAGTAGCTGAGGCTGGCCTCGAACCCGATCCTCTGGTCTTAGCCTCCCGAATGCTGGGATTACAAGCGTGCGCCACCACGCCCGGCTTTATTTATTTACTTTTATTTATTTATTTTTGGTACTGGGGATTCACCCCAAGGGCATTCTACCACCGAGCTATACCTCCAGTCCTATTTTTTATTCTTGATTTTGAAACAGGGTCTCACTAAGTTGCAGAAGGCCTCACTAAGTAGCTATGACTAGTCTCGAACCCGGATCCTCCTGTCTCAGCCTCCCAAGTACTGGGATTACAACCATGCACCATCATGCCCAGCTTATTTTTTATTTTGAAATAGGGTCTCGCTAAGTTATCGCACGCTAGTCTTGAACCCACCATCCTCCCGTCTCAGCCTCCCAAGTACTGGGTTTACAGGTGTGCACCGCCATCCCTGGCTGCTTTTCTTACTCTGGATGCCAAGCCGGGTGTCCGTGCTCCCTCAAGCCCACTCCTCCTCTTCCTTGGCTGTCTCATCCCTCTTCGCCCGAGTCCCAGGCACGATCGGAGCTGCCTTCTCTGCCTGTATACATCCAACCCAGAACCACACAGACGAGGGCCTTTGGGCAGAGCAGGGTGTGGCCATGGCGGCTGGCTGTTTCCTGGCCCTTTACTGTTCCCCAGGAGCAGATGTGAACTGGCATGTGCCAACGTTCACATCCACCTGGCTCTGTGACTCAGGAGCTGGGTCACCAAGAACAGTTGAAGCATCTCGGAAACAGGCTTTCCCTTTTCCCTCAGGCCTGTGGGTTTCTTAGAGATGGGCCACCATGTTCCACGTGGCGTATGCTGGAGGTGCCCTCTTGGTCCTAAGGAGGTTAGCACAAATTTAGACTGAGCTCCTGTTTGCTCCCAGGAGGAGATTTCCTAATGGGGTCTCTCTCTTCGGCCCCCATGAGAGATGAGCAGAGACCAGACAGACTTCAGTCCCCGATGCCTGTTGCTGGAGACTGAGCCAGCCTGCGCTCAAAGAAGCTCCACTGGTGGGAGGTCTGTGGGGACCCAGGGTTGCCCTTGAACCTTGGGATGGCTTCGTGCCCAATCCTTGGTGGGTCGTCCACTTAGGGTTAGTGTCTAAGCCAGGCCAGAGTAGAGTATGAAAGAGCTGGCAATTCTCCTGCCCTTTACGAAATTCCTGGCTGTACATGCCCATACATGTACATTTATAACACACACACACACACACACACACACACACACACACACACACACAGAGAAACACACAATGCTTGGGAGATGGAGACAGGAGAATTGCAGGTTCGAAGCCAGCCTCAGCAACTTAGTGAGCTCCTATTTCTAAATAAAAAAAAAAAAAAAATAGAACTGGGGGTATAGCTTGGAGGTAGAATGGCCCTGGGTTCAATCCCCAGTACCCTCCACACATACACATAAACACACACACACACACACACACACACACAACACACAATGCAGGCACAAAGACATACAGATCTATCTATCATCCATCTATCTACATATGCTCCTAGGCTCATAAATGCATGTGCAAAACACAGATACACTTGTGCAGAAGTACACAATTCACATGTGTACACAGATGTGATGTGCACACACGTCCCGAACGGTTCTGAGCACTTGTCACTCGTGTCAGGGGGTGCTCGCACACAGGCCCCCTCAGGCAGGCTGCCAACAGGCTGTGGATCCACACTCCTCCCCAGCGACCTGGTCACCTGGGGCCACCCTCCCTTGTTGGCTGGTGCTGGGATCTGGGTGGTCTCCAGTCCTGACACCGCAGGACCTCAGCCCAGCCTTCCTCCCAGCCGGGGGCTGCCAGGCCCTGATTGACGGCATTAGGGAAGCTGGGACACCTCTGGGTTTGGGAAGCCATGTCTGCCCAGATGTGTGGGACAGAGGGGGTGAGAATTCAGAGTCAGGAGGAGAGAGGAGAGCCAGGCCACAGGCCAGCTTCCCTTCCCGCCGGCTCAGCCTCACTTTCTGAATGCCTGCCCTGTGCCAGGGAGCGCAGGGCAGTGGAGTGGGGATTCAGATGGGATGAGACCAACGTAATTCCTCCAGCTCCCCGCCTGGCAGTCTCCCACGTGGAGTCCCCGAGGCTGCTCACTTGGGAGTGCATACCTTTCCCAACCACACATCCAGCCCACAGGGGCCGCCACGGGAATGAGAGACAGAGGACACACATCTGCCCCTCTTCCGCACTTCATCCCTGGCAGACATTACTAGTCAAGTGCGGCACTGTTTCTTGCTGAGCCCTGCCCTGGCTGGCCTGTACCCACTCAGGGTCACTTAGTTTGCAGGGGTCTGGGGTGGAGCCTCATCTCAGTGATTTCACCTCCCTTTCATCACTAGAATCCTGCTCCCCAAGCAGGGGGAGCTCCCCAGACGCCGGGCCTGGCCAGGCTCCCCCCGAGCCCTACCTTGTCTGGGCATGACGGGAGTGGTGTCAACACCTGCACTTGCTGCCTGCCTCCAGCCAGGCCTCTCCCTGCCCAGTCTCAGCTTCCCCCGTGGGCCTGGCAGAGCAGGGCTCAGGTATCTGCCCGTTCTCCAGATGGGAAAGCTAAGGCCCAGGAAGGGAAGTGTCTTGCCCAGGGGCCTGGATCCCGGCCCAGTGGTTACTCACTCACCCACCGGCCTGCCGCGGTGAGTCACGGTGGCCCAGGTGATAGGAAGGAAACACATAAACACGGTGGGGAGGCGGGGGCCTGCCTGGCCTCCCAGCCCCAACTTCCCACACCCGGCCCTCCCCGTGGGCTCACTGGGCAGGCGTACACCCGTGTCAATCAGATTCCCTTCCAGCCTCGCATCCGGACTCGGTGTCAGCCCTGGGAGGGCTGCCAACCCCTCTGACAGATGAGGAAACTGAGGCCCAAGGTTACAGATCAAGCTGCGGCAGGGGCCTGGGTCCCAGGCTAAACACCCAGAGCTCCTTTCCCTCAGCGGCCCCCACCAGGCCCACCCATGCACAATCCGCTGGGAGCCCCGTCCCCTCCCTGGGGAGGCCCAGTACTGGAGGGTGGGGACCTGCTGCTCACCCCGGAAAGAACCAGGGTGACTGGGTAATGTACCTCCGGACCCAGCATCAGAAGCCTCTGCCCTCTGCCCCCACCACACCCAGACCCTCTGACCGCCCTCCATGAGCCCTTGTGGGCCTCCTTGCTGGGGCCTGCCTCCATCCCTACACAGAGGCCTAGGGCTCTCTACCTCCAAGCCATACCCTCAGTCCATTTTATTATTCCCAAACAGGGGCTTGCTAAATTGCTGAGGATGGCTTTGAATCCACAATCCTCCGGTCTCAGCCTCCCAAGTCCTGGGATTACAGGCAGGCCAAGAGGATGCTTTGAGAGCCGGGCGTGGTGGCGCACACTTGTAATCCCAGGATTTGGGAGGCTGAGACTGGAGGATCCGGGTTCGAGGCCAGCCTTAGCTACTTAGTGAGACCCTCCACAACTTAGTGAGACCCAGTTTCAAAATAAAGAATAAAAATAGGGCTGGGAGCCGGCGTGGTGGCGCACGCTTGTAATCCCAGCATTCGGAAGGCTGAGACCGGAGGATCCGGGTTCGCGGCCAGCCTCAGCTACCTAGTGAGGCACTCCGCAACTTAGTGAGACTCGGTTTCAAAATAAAGAATAAAAAATAGGGCTGGGGGTATAGCTCGGAGGTAGAATGCCCCTGAGTTCAATCCCCAGCACCGCAAAAAAAAAAAAAAAAAAAAAAAAGAATAAAAAATAGGGCTGGGGGTATAGCTCGGAGGTAGAATGCCCTGGGTTCAATCCTCAGTACTGAAAAAAAAGGATGCTTTGAGAATGTGAATCTTCCCAGCTCCAACGCCTGTGACTGTCCCTGGCGTGGAGTCCAGGCGCGGCTCTGGGGCAGGTGGCCCTTGGTGAGCTGGCCCCTCCCCGGGGCCCTGATGCTCAGCCTCGCGTGCTCTGCTCCGACCGCCCCTCCCCGCTTGCTTCCTCTGTCCTGAGGTCCTCCTGTGGGGTCCCTTGGTCCCTCTGCTGTTCCCTTTGATGGCCCTCTTTTTTTTTTTTTTTTTTTTTTGCGGTACTGGGGATTGAACCCAGGAGCATTCTACCTCCAAGCTATACCCCCAGCCCTATTTTTTATTCTTTATTTTGAATAAACAGGGTCTCACTAGGTTGCAGAGGCCCTCACTAAGCAGCTGAGGCTGGCCATGAACCCGGATCCTCTTGTCTCAGCCTCCCAAGTACTGGGATGACAAGCATGTGCCACCACGCCCGGCTTGATAGCCTTCTTATTCTCTCTCCTGGACCCTCCAGCGTCCTGGGGCCAGAGGGGACACCTGGGAAGTGGCTGGGCCAGAAGTAGAGCTTTCTAGAATCTTCTGTCTTGTCAGCCATGAGCACGTGGTCCTGTGACCTAAGATGTGTTTGGGTCTCCCTGGAAGATTCCGGAAACCTCTCGCTTCCATGGCCCACGTGGGTCTCAGCATGCCCCAGGTCCCTCCCTGAGAGTCTCTGGAGCCAGCAGGCCGTTGCCATGAAGGGGCCTGGTCCGCTCTCCGGCCTCGAGTGGCCTGTGTCCGAGGCCTGCCCCCCCAGGGTGAGTCACACCCCACCTCTCGGTGGCCCCAAGGGTGCATTCCAGCACCCCTTGAGTCTGCAAGAGGGGGTGGCAGGGGGCTCTGACTCAGCCGGCCGGACGTGCCACCTGCTGACACTGAGGTCATCCCGAGAGAGCTGAGAGGCCGCGGGGGGCGGGGAGGGACTCGGATGCGCTCAGGTGGGCTGGGCGCTGCCCCAGAGCCAGGGGTGCGGGCTGGAGCCCTGCCCCCTTCCCCAGGGTGCCCAGCACCCCCGCCCATCTTACTCGATGCTCTAGGGCTGTGGGCTGCACCCCAAGGGCCCACCTGGGGCTCTGAGGGGTGGAAGCCAGGGCTTTGGGCAGGGGTCCTTGGCTGCCTGCCCACCTGGTGACCCTGTCACCCTTGGCCTTCTGCTCCAAGCTGATTTCTTTTTTTGGTACTGAGGATTGCACCCAGGGACAGTCTGCCTCTGAGCTATACCCCCAGCTCTATTTCTTTCTCTCTCTCTCTCCTTCCTTCCTTCCTTCTTTCTCTTTCTCTTCTTCTTTTTTTTTCCGGTACTGGGGATTGAATTCAGGGGCATTCTACCTCCGAGCTCTACCCCCAGCCCTATTTTTTATTCTTTATTTTGAAACAGGGTCTCACTAAGTTGCAGAGTGCCTCACTAAGTAGCTGAGGCTGGCCGCGAACCCTCCCTCCCGATCTCTCTCTCTTCTTCCTTCCTTCTCTCTCTCTCCTTCTCTCTCTCTCTCTGTCTCTCTCTCTCTCTCCCCCTCCCTCCCTTCCTCCCTCCCTCCCTCCCTTCTTTCCTTTGTGGTACTGGAGATCGAACCCAGGGTCATTCTACCTATGACCTGCACCCCAGCCCTATTTTTTTTTTTTTTTTTTGCAGTACTGGGGTTTGAACCCAGGGGCATTCTACAGCCGAGCTACACCCCCCAACCCTATTTATTATTATTATTATTATTATTATTATTATTATTATTATTATTATTAATTTATTTTTAAACAGGGTCTCACTAAGTTGCAGAGGGCCTCACTAAGTAGCTGAGGCTGGCTGTGAACTTGGGGCCCTCTGTCTCAGCCTTCCAAGTACTGAGATCACAAGTATGCGCCACCACGCTCGGCTCCCAGACCTATTTTTTATTCCTCAACTTGAACAAGGGTCTCACTAACTTGCAGAGGGTCTCACCAAGTAACTGAGGCTGTCTCAGCCTCTCAAGTACTGAAGTTACAAGCGCTGGGACCAGAGGATACAGGTTCATGGCCAGCCTCAGCTACTTAGTGAGGCCCTCCGCAATTTAGTGAGACCCTGTTTCAAAATAAAGAATAAAAAAAATAGGACTGGGGGTGTGGCTTGGAGGTAGAATGCCCCTGGGTTCCATCTGCAGTACCGCAAAAAAAAAAAAAAAAAAAAAAAAGAAAGAAAGAAACAGGTTCTCGCTAAGTAGCTGAGGGTCTCGCTAAGTGGCCATGGCTGGCCTCAAACAGTCCTGGGGTTGCAGGCGTGAGCCGCCGTGCCCAGCTTGCTCCAAGCTTCTTTTCCTTCTGAGGACGCCTCTGCCAGGAAGGCCCCGGGGCCCGGACGGTTGGCCAGGGCCGGGGGACAGGAGGGCACCCGGGCAGACATTTGGTGCTCGAGGAGGTGGGTAGGAATACTGGTGGAGCTGGGGTGCCTGGACTCTGTCCGTGGGAGCAGAAAGCGCCTAACAATGAAGCCAGTTGAGCCGGAGGCTGGGAGGGTGGAGCAGGCCAGGAATTCCCAGGCACCTGGCAGGCGGATGTGCCCAGGGCCTGGGCCGGGCCTGCCTGGGGTGGGCAGGTCTCTCCATAGCTGCGAGGCCTGATTGCCTCACAAGTGCCCGCCCGGGCCTGCCCGTCCCCTCCCTGCCAGCCTACGCAGCCCCGTTTTTCAGGAATCCCTCCTATGAGACACTGATGGTGACGAGGACGGTGACCACGCTGAGGCTGGCCCGGCCCAGGTGCACGGTGGCTGGCTGGAGGTCTCGGGGTCTGGCCCAGGCTGCACACCCAGCGCCATGCCGGCCACCTGGGGCTGGATGTGGCTGTCCCGGGGGGGGGGGGGTGGCACCAGGAAGCAGCTTGGGGACTCCCCTTTCTGGCTTGGTGTGGCTCAGTCCTCTTCCCACCACAGGGGCACGTGTCCCAAGAAAAGACGAGGGTCACGGAGGAGGGGTTCAACTAACTCTTGCTCTCAGGGCTCCTGGTGGGTGCTCTGGGGTGCGGACAGGATGGACAAGGGGCCTGCTTTGCCAGGGACCCTGCCCTCTCCCTTGCTCCTAGCCGTGGCTCATGAGGTTTCTCATCAGAAGGTAATACTGCCAGCCACGTGTGGTGGTGCTTGCCTGTAATCCCAGTACTTGGGAGACTGAGACAGGAGGTCTGAAGGTTCGAGGCCAGCCTCCGCAACTTAGCAAGACCTTCAGCAACTTAGTGAGATCCTGTTTTCAAAACCCAAAATTAAATGGGTTCCCCACCCCCTGGGCTCTCCCCAGGCATAAAGTTGGGGGGAATGGGGGCATCACAAAGGGCTGGGGAGCTGGAGCCTGCGGCTTGGGGGAAGACAGCGCTGCTGTGGACCCGCCGTGGACTTGGGGTGGCACCTGGTGGCACCCCAGCCCTTGGGCCTCCACCTTCCTATGCATATACTGGAGCGACAGCCTCTGACTACCTAACTCGCAGGGGACCGCCAGGCAGGTTCCACATTGGAAGTGTCAAGGGACAGGGCCTCTTTGGCTTCGGGGGCTGGGCAAGGTCCCGACTGCGCCCCTCCCCTCGCCCCGCACTACAGGGCCAGGAGCGGCCTCGGCCCCATCCGCCCGTGTCGGACGAGGCCAGCACTGACCACCCGCCAGGCCCTGTGCTGGGCACGGCCAGGTAACCCTGTGTGGCTCCCGGAGGTGCCCTGTGTCCTGTGGGGTGGGTTAGGGTGGGACTGACAGGGGCAGAGTGGAAACTGGGCTCCAATCCCCACTCCACCATCAGCATCCCCTCCGTTTCTTTGTAAAAATGGGGCACAGTGCTGGGCATGGTGGCGCACACTTGTAATCCCAGTACTTGGGAGGCTGAGACCGGAGGATCTCGGTTCACCGCCAGCCTCAGCCACGTAGTGAGGCCCTCTGCAACTTAGTAAGACCCTGTTTCAGGATCAAGAATAAAAAATAGGGCTGGAAAGCCAGGCTTGGTGATGTACATTTGTAATCCCAGTACTTGGGAGGCTGAAACAGGAGGATCGCAGGTTTGGAGCCAGCCTCAGCTACTTAGAGAGGCCCTCTGCAACTTAGTGAGACCTTGTTTCAAAGTAAAATAAATAAAATAGCACTGGGGGTATAGCTCAGAGGTAGAATGTCCCTGGGTTCCATCCCCAGTACCGTACACAAACAAAAATAAATAAATAAGCCGGGCGTGGTGGCGCACGCTTGTAATCCCAGCATTCGGGAGGCTGAGACCGGAGGATCCGGGTTCGAGGCCAGCCTCAGCTACCTAGTGAGGCACTCCGCAACTTAGTGAGACTCGGTTTCAAAATAAAGAATAAAAAATAGGGCTGGGGGTATAGCTCGGAGGTAGAATGCCCCTGGGTTCAATCCCCAGTACCGCAAAAAATAAATAAATAAATAAATAAATAAATAAATAAATAAATAAATAAAAAGAGGGCACAGTAAGCTGGGTGTGGTGGCATATTCCTGTAATCCCAGTGCTTGGGAGACTGAGACAGGAAGATTACAGGTTCGAGGCCAGTCTCAGCAACTTAGAGACCCTCAGCAACTAAGTGAGACCCTGTTTTTTAAAAAAAAAAAAAAAAAAAAAAAAGCCTGGGGTATAGCTCAGAGGTAGAATGCCCCTGTACCACAATCTCCAGTACCACAAAAAATGGGGCACAGAATACCTCAGCATACCTCCTGCTGCAAGGCAGGAGGGAGCGGGCTGTGTGAAGGTCTGCGGCCGCTCAGCACTCCCTGTGTGCAGACAGGCGACAGGGCCCAGGGTAGGCCTGGGTGGAGGGCTGGGCGGGCCTGGGAGCCGCCAGGAGGGCCGGCCCCAATGTGGGGGGTGAGAGGCTCTTCTGAACCTGGAGTCACAGTGGGGTGGTAGCTGGAGACTCCCAGCACCCAGGCCTGCCAGAGCAGCTCCCAGCTCGGGAAGGCCCGCCTGCCGGCCCACCCACCTGCCTGCGGCCTCGGGAGAGGGAAAAACAGCCGGGCAGGAAGGGACTTGGAGTCAGGCGGCCAACCCTGGCCTGGGCCCTCCTGTGTGCAGACCCTCGGAAGCCCTTTCCCAGGGGCTGGGACTCGCCCTCCTGCCCCGTGCGCGCTTCTGCTAGCACCTTCCAAAAGCCTTCGGTAGAACTCGGGGCCCACGAGGACCACCTTCATAAAAAGGGCCATGTGAGCGGGGTGCGGTGGTGCATGCTCGTAAGCCCAGTACTTGGGAGGCTGAGACAGGAGGATCCCAGGTTGGCGGCCAGCCTTAGCTACTTACTAAGGCCCTCTTTCCAAATAAATAAATGGATGGATGGATGAATGGATGGATGGGCTGGGGGTGAAGGTCAGAGGTTGAATGCCTCTGAGTTCAATCCCCAGGAACGCGCACACACACACACACACACACACACACACACACACACACACACGGTCATGTGATCCATGTCTGGAAACAGTCCTGAGACCCCAGCTGCAGCAAGCATACGCTCTGACAAGTCCTGCAGGGAAGTAGCTGACTTTGCTTCCTCATCTGGGCATTTCCCAAACTCGGGTGGCCACAGCGCCCGTGTGTTACGTAACCTACGCCCGACACCAAGCGCCCACGGAGGCGGCCTTGGGGCGGAACGTGGCTTACTTGCGCCGTGGCTACCCGCCAGGCCACGTTCTGGACTGCCGGCCTCTCGTTTTTCAGAGGGGAAGCAGCCGGCCCTGGCCTGTCTCGGAGCCCCACCCCCTTCCCCGGCCGCTCAGCCCTGGCTCAGGTATCCTGGTGGGATCCCAGCTACTCCGCCCGGCCTCCCTCCTCCGGTACCCCGGCTCTCAGCCGTGATCGGCTCTTGTGGTCTCCAGCCCGGGCTGCACGGGGCCAGACGGGGCCAGACGAGGGGAGGCTGCGGCTGGGGCCCCCTCTCCAAGCCCAGGCCAGAGTTGGGTTACGAGCCCCGAGGGTCTCCTAATGAGTTCCACATGCAGGGAGGCCTCCGAGAGGAAATGGAAGGGGCTGGGAGGAGAGAGGGGCCCCGAGAGGGGATTGGAAACATGTGTGTGGAGGAGGAAGGGGAGGAGGGGAGGAGGGGAGGAGGGGGAAGAAGGCCCCGGGAGGGGAGACTTGATCCGCACAAGTTCTGGGGCCCCAATCGCCAGGTCCTGCCCGTGGCCAGCTGGGACGCCAGGGGCCTCTCTCCTTCAGACAGGGAGCACCCCAAGCCCCAGGCTGGACCCCTGAGCTCGCCAGGATGGCGGAGGGGAGGTAGAACCAGGGAGGGTCTGGGGGGGCAGGAGGAAGCCCCCCACCTATTGCTGGCTGGCCAACATCGAGGTGCCCATTCCAACCCCGCCCGGCTGCCATGGTCCAGGGGCCCGTGCAGCCCTGACGCTGGCCGGCCTGGCCATGCAGGAGCCACAGGGCAGGGGAGGGGAGGTGTCCCATGAGGAGCCGCGACATTGGAGTCTGAGGGCCTGCAGCCAGCGGGGACACAGTCAGTCCTTGGAGTTTCCCATAAACTGTCCCAGGCAACCCCTGCTCTTACCCATGCTAAGGCTGAGGCTCAGTGGGAGTCCTGCATTCTTAGCAGGGGGTGCAAAGGCCCTGGGGCTGGAACAGTAAGGACGGTAGTGGGAGGCAGGGGATGGGGGCAGGATGAAGGGGCCTCAGCAGTGGAGAGCACTTGGCCTGTCCTTGGAGAAGGCTAGAGGGGCACGAGCTACCTTACAAGTTTTCTTTTTGGTCTTCCTTTTTTTTTTCTGTGGTACTGGGGATAGAACCCACGGGCATTCTACCTCCGAGCTTCATCCCCAGCCCTATTTTTAATTCTTTATTTTGAAACAGGGTCTCACTAAGTTGTGGAGTGCCTCACTAGGTAGCTGAGGCTGGCCGCGAACCCGGATCCTCCGGTCTCAGTCTCCTGAATGCTGGGATTACAAGCGTGCGCCACCACGCCCGGCTTGGTCTTCCATTTTGACGAGCTCTGGCTGCTGTGTTGAGGACAGGTGGGGGCGGGCAGGCACTGTCCTCAGGTCCCTGCTCACTCCAGGATGGCCTGAGGTGTGGGCAGGCTATGCTTTGGGGGGGCTGAGCCCCCCACCCCACCAGAGGCATCTGTCCCCAGCAGGAGACTTTGGGACACCTCTGGAGGGGCCATGGGCGTCCTGTGGGGCCTCCCAGGTGGCCTATGCCAGGGCACAGCCCCGCCACCTGGACCAGGGGCCATTTGGGGGCAGGTCCAGTCCAGGAGTCCACAGCAGGGCAGATCCCAGCAGCCTCTCACGGAAGAACTTCGTTTCCGGGGGCACGTGGGGCCACCGCCTGGGGCTGGGAGGGCCAATTACATGGCGTGTCCTGCTCCAAGCTCTGAGGAATGAGTTCAGGAGCAGTTTCCATGGGAAGAAGATTCTGGGGGCTGAGCAGAACTGGCCACCCATCCCAACCTGGCCCACGAGGGTCTTTCGGGTGGTGTGGGGGGTCACTCTTAGAAGCACCCGGTGTGGAGGGCACCCCAGGAACTTTGGAAGGAGCTAGATGGTTCTAGAGAGACCTGCCACGTCAGAGCAAGGCCCCAGGGTGAGCCCAGCAAGGGAGAGCAAAGGACAGCCAACCAAGCAGGGAATCTGGGGGCCCAGGTGCCCCAGCCAGGCCTGAGACCAGGAGCATGGGGCTGGGTCAGTGGGTCTGGTTCTCAGGGGTCCCATGCCGCTGGGAAGGACGGACACGGTGGGAGCCGGCGTGAGCGTGTGGCCAAGGGCTGAGCGGCACTGCCCTGCTTGGGGCCGGGCTCCCGGGGGGCCAGGCCTCTCTATCCACAGGGGACTCAAACAAGCCGAGGTCGGGTGGGAGGGAGGCTCTGGAGGTGGGTAGGCTGCTGCCACAAGGAGCTCCCTGGGGCGGGGCAGCGGGCCTCCAGGTGACCTCCCCTCAAGTGAAAACGCTCCTGGCTTTGCTCTATAAATAGGTTCTCAGGAGAGCGGTCCTGCAGGGCTGGTGCACCGCTTTGCCGTAGGCGCTCGGGCCTGGAGGGCCCCACATCCTGGCCCGTGTGGGTTAGGGAGGCAGGGTGAAGCTTCTAGAGGGCCACTTCCCCAGAGGGGCCCAGCCAGGGCAGCCCGGCCGGGGTGGGCTGCAGCCTAGCAGGCAGCGGAGCGGGCCAAGGCCCCGGGCCAGGAAGCGGGATGAGGTCCCGGGGCGCCCGGCCACCACCAGCCGGCCCTGCTGCTTTAGCTAACGTGGCTCCCTCCCCGCGCCTTGGGCAGGGCCGGCAGGGTGGAGTGGGGTGCCTGGTGGAGACAGCCCCCACGCAGCTTCTGGCCCCCTTACATGGCCACACACCAGCTGAGGTCGCAGCCAACGGCGGCCCATCTCAAGCAAGTCTTTCAGGAGGATGAGGCTAATGACAGGGCGCAGGGACAGGAGGGCCAGGGTGACTCACCAGCTTGCTGGCTCGCGGGCTGGGCTTCCGGGCTTCCGGGCAATCACAACGCCCACCCCCAGGCCTGGCCCTCCCGGTGGCCTTCGAGACAGCACAAGTGGCTGTGGAGTGCTCACCTCCTCCGGCTCCAGGGGCAGGTGATCAGGAGATGGCAATGCCAGCCACCCAGAATTGAAGCCAGAGGGACGCCGGGACTCCGGTCCCTTGTCCACCCCAACATGTGAAGTCCCGTTCCAGGGAAGGGGCCGTTGGTGGGGTAACGTAGTCACATACTGCCCACATTGGTTCCCAGTGCCCGACAGGTACTTATTTTTTTTTGTGTGTGGTACTGGGGATGGAACCCGGGGGCTACAACCCCAGACCTATTTTATTTTTTATTTGGAAATAGGGGTTCACTAAGTTGCAGAGGGCCTCAATTGCAGAGGCTGGCTCTGCACCTGAAATTCTCCTGTTTCAGCCTTCCAAGTACTGGGATTACAAGTGTGCGCCCCACGCCTGGCTCAACAGGTACTTATAAACAGAGGCCTCAGCCTGTTAAGAGAACGTCCCCAAGGGCATGGAGCCAGTAGGGGACAGAGCCAGGACCTGGGCACAGTCTGCCCTTGCCCCACAGAGCCGGCCGCCATGGAGAAATCGCCGAGCCCTGGCAAGCAGATCACGGGACAGAGGGCCCAGGGCTGTCGGGTGGGACGGGCGGAGTGCTAGCGGGCAGGCCGGCTTGTGCCACCAGAGACCGCAGAAGTGGCCACAGGCCTGTGGGGACCCTTGGACACAGCCGGGCAGGTGCTCCTGGGGCGCGGTGACTCAGGGACGAGGGGTGGATCGAGGGGTGGCTCGGCAGCCTTGCTTGGTCATCCTACCCGCCTGCCCGCCTCAATTTCTCCGGCAGGAGGTGTGAGCTCCCTTTGGAAGCCCAGGAATCTGGAAGGGGTCAGCGGGGGAGGGCCATTGAAACCACAGGCCATTTCCTTCCACCTGGGAAGATGAAGGTATGAAGGGGGAGGCGACTGAGGATTGCTGAGATGCACCTGCGAACAAGCACTAGGTAACCCCACCCCACTAACAGAAGGAGAGGGGAGAGGGAGGGAAGAGGGAGGAAGAGAGGGAGGAGGGAGGGAGGGGAAGAGCAGTTTGGTCTTCTAGGAGCTGTTATCAAAATCCCAAATCAGGAGAACTGCAGGCTGGGCTGAGGCTTGGCAGAGGTGGGGAGGGGAGGGGATCCACGGGGCAGGGCCGGCAGAGACATTTGGGAAGGTACCAGAAGAAAGGCCCCGTCACATCCTGCAATCTTTACTTATCTTTTTGTGGTAACAGGGATTAAACCCAGAGGTGTTCTACCTCTGAGCTAGACCCCCAGCCTGATTTTATTTTTTTTATTTTATTATTTATTATTTTTATTTTTTCGTGATACTGGGGATTGAACTCAGGGGCATTCTATCTCCCAGCTACACCCCCAGCTCTATTTTTCATTCTTTATTTTGAAACAGGGTCTCACTAAGTTGGGGAGAGCCTCACTAGGTAGCTGAGGCTGGCCGAGAACTGGGATCCTTCTGTCTCAGCTTCCCAAGTACTGGGATTACAAGTGTGTACCACCACATCTGGCAAATCTGCATTTTCTCTTGCAGGGGAAAGTAGATTTCGGATTCCGCACTTGATGCTGGGGTGACCTGAAGGCAGAGGCTTCGGAGGCCCCTGCTAGGCCCCCTACCCCAGCCACAGAGCCCCTTGTCCTGGGCCACCAGAGCCATGACACCAGGCAGCTCCACGGCCAGGTCCAGAGGTCTGCCCAACAGGCGGCCCCTGGCAGGTCAGTAGCAGAAGAGCCAGGGTGGTGGAGATGACAGGATGTCCCTCAAGCTGTGTCCCCTCTGGGCAGGGTGATCCATGGCTGCCCCCGTGCACAGGTCCCCAGAAGCCTCCACGACACCCAGTCAGCAGCCCCCTCCTCACCTACAGCTCAAGGGACGCGGGTGGGACACGGGGCGGGCACCTGCTCTACACCGGGCGGGCACAGCACGGGCCCTGTGGCCAGAGAGGTCAGACCACAGCGAGAGGTCCACGGCTGGGGGCAGCAGAGCCTGAAACGGGCCCAGATGGGCAGGAGGGGGCAGCTTCCCCACCCGGCACACCGGCCCCTCCCGTCGGCAAAGCACAGGCATTCAGGTTGGGCCCCCCCTGGAAGCCACGGGGGCCGGGACCCCACTGACCACTCGGCACCGCCAGCTCCCACCAGGATGTAACGCTGACCTCGGCCCCCAGGGCAGGGCCGGTGCGACTGAGGATGAAGACCCCCCGCTGGCTGAGCCCCAAAGCCGAAGGCTGCAGGCACCAGCCACGCAGGCATATGGCGACCACTTGCCTGCTTCCTCAGCACAGATGCGGAGGAAGGCGCCGAGGCCTCCGGCCCAACAGAGGCGCTGCCTTTGCCCCACTGCTGCGCACACGCACAGCCACGCGCCTCCGAGGCAGTCCTGAAGGCAGGGCCTCCAGCCTCCGTTCTCATTCCCCCCCTTGGGCCCTGGGGATGGGAGGTCCGATGAGGTCTCACCCAGAGCAAGCCATTCCTGCAACAAGTCAGTAAAGTCAGTTTTAATTTTGAGATTCCTTTTGCTCTCAGGCATGCGGAGAGGAGGAGGCCACCAGGCCCCAGTGAACACGTGTGGGGCAGAAACCAGGGCCGCTGCAAAGCCACCGCGCACCCCACGGGGCTTCTTCCGGCAAACCTGACTCAGGTGGGCCTCTCTGGGCCGCCCGGGAGATGCAGAGAAAGGCCCCATCTCGTCCAATCAGCAAGCAGTCAACTTCAGCGAGCAGCCGGTAAGCGGGAGAGCCAGGCTCAGGGCTCTGGAGCCACAGTCTTAGGAGCCCACGGCAGCAGACATTTCCAGTGGCTCCTTCATGTCAAGTTACCCTGGTCCAGCCGGCTGGGCCTCGGCCTCCTTTCTGCACGGGCTCTGCCCACTGGGCCTCCAGCTGCCCGGTGAAGAAACTCCCAGCGGCAGAGCAGGGTGGCGAAGGGCAAAGCCGCACAGGCCCCGCAGCCCAGTAAGGCTGTGATTCCTTTATTACTTACCCAAGTCCCACAGTACAAACCCCCGGCCTGCCCGCCCCCGAATCGCCCGCTCCTGATTCTCCCTCCCTCCATCACGGTGTCGCTCTCTGCATGATTAGCTGCTGGCTCTCCAGGCACTGCTTCAGCTTGTCTTCCGTCAGCGTCAGCCGCTGCTCCAGGATGGACACTGTCTGCAAAACAAAGGGCAGCCGGCTGAGGGGCGGAGGCCCGGGCCCTGCAGCCCGCTCACCGGTGCCAGCTCTCCCCGCGGAGGGACTCCACCTGGCCTCCTTGCCTTCATGCCCTCTGCTCCTGTCTGCACGGCTGGCCTCTGGCATTTGTGGACAGGGAGGGGACACAGATGTCAGGTTACAGTCCTCAGCCGTGCCCTGAGACGAGCGAGGGGTCAGAACCCCCGGCCCTGGTGGTCTGGCATTAGACTGGAGCAGAACCAGCTTCCCGTTCATAAACAGAGACCATCGACCCCTCCATCCCAGATATGAGGGAACTGCACCCACAAAGGCAGGCGCCCACCTGGATCCTGCTCGGGATGCGGCCTTCCCTGTCCCCCACGAGGGTACTTCCTGCAGAGGACAAAGGCTGCGTCCCGGAGCCAGGAGGATCCTTGGCTACACAGTGCAGTGAGGGCCACCGTAGGGACTCGCCATCAGGGGTGAGGCCCAGGGCGGTTACGGGCAAGTGACAACTCCGTGCTTCTCAACAGCGCAGGCGGCAGCGTGGTGCCCAGCGCCCGTGGAGTCTGACCCGCGCTGGCCACCGTGCCCACGGCGTCATCACACTGCCTTGCTGAGGCCGAGCCCCTCTCCCCAGCTTGGCTCAGACACTCAGCATGCCGGCTGGCATGTGGACCAGGCCCCCGGGCAGCACCTGCCCCATCAGACGGGGCCGGTCCTGCAGTCCCCGCTCCCAGGCACGCGGTGGAGGCCCGTTCGCCTCTGGCTGGGGGTAGGGTCAGTGGAGGGCTGGCCCACCAACCCTCGCCCACCCTGGCGCTTGGCTGGGCCCCGAGGGGGTGATGGCCTCACTTGTCAGTTCACGCCCCTCATGGGGGTGGCCGACGCCCACCGTGGAGCAGGCCACTGGAAGGAAACTTTCCTTTCGTACATTTTAATAAAACGGTGAAACGTGCTGGGAAGGGAGTTTCCCCACTAAGACTAATCTAAATTCTTGCAGCCTCCTGCACGGAGGGCGCCTTCCAAATGAGCCGGGGGCTGGCTGGCGGGCAGGTGAGCACTCTGAACGCTGGGTCACAGGAGCTGGGAAAAGTCACTGCTCAGGGACACAGAGGCAGAGCCGGGCCCTGCGCCCAGCCTGGAAAGGTGGCAGCGGAAACAGCCGGCGGTGGCCGAGCGGCACTCCTGCAAGTTTCCACCGGCTGCTGAGGAACTGACCCAGGAGGCTCTCCACACCCAGCTCTTTCCAGCAGGCACGCTGCCTTTCCTGCCTGTTTCTTTCTTTTCAACTTTTCGCAAGAACCCAATTTCTAAAAGTATTGACGGCAGGCCCCCCAAATGTAGGCGAGGTGTTGGGCCTGGGGCGGCACTAGCGGCCTCCATTTAGTTCTGCAGGGCCTGTGCACACGCGCGCGCACACACACACACACACACACACACACACACACACACACACATTTTTTGCAGTACTGGGGATTGAACCCAGGGGAAGTCTACCTCCAAGCTATACCCCCATTCCTGTCTTTTATTATTTTGAAACGGGATCTCACTAAGTTATGGAGGGCCTCACTAAGTAGCTGAGGCTGGCCGAGAACCCAGATCCTCCTGTCTCAGCCTCCCAAGTACTGGGATTACAAGTGTACGCCACCACACCCGGTTGGATTTATAGATATATAAACTTGTGTGTATGTGTGTGGTATTGGGGATGGAACCCAGGGACATTCTAACTCCGAGCTACACCCCCAGTCCTAATTTTTAGTCTTTTTTTTTTTTTTTTGCAGTACTGGGGATGGAACCTGGGGGCATTCTACCTCTGAGCTATACCCCCAGCCCTAGTTTTTATTGTTTATTTTTAAACAGAGTCTCACTAAGTGCAGAGGGCCTCACTAAGCAGCTGAGGCTGGCCGAGAACCGGGATCCTCCAGTCTCAGTCTCCTAAATGCTAGGATTACAAGTGTGTGCCACCATACCCAGCTTCCTTTTTTTTTTTTTTTGCGGTACTGGGGATTGAACTCAGGGGCATTCTACCTCCGAGCTATACCCTCGGCCCTATTTTTTACTTTATTTTGAAACCAGGTCTCACTAAGTTGCGGAGTGTCTCACTAGATAGCTGAGGCTGGCCGCGAACCTGGATCCTCCGGTCTCAGCCTCCCGAATGCTGGGATTACAAGCGTGCGCCACCACGCCCGGCTCCAGCTTCCTATTTTTTATTCTTTATTTTGAAACAGGGTCTCACTAAGTTGCGGAGGGCCTCACTAAGAAGCTGAGGGTGGTTGTGAACCCAGATCCTCCGGTCTCAGCCTCCCAAGTACTGGAATTACAAGCATGTGCCACCATGCCAGGCTAGATTTTTATATTTTTATAAAAATAAAAAGGGCTGGGGCACGCTTGTAATCCCAGCATTCGGGAGGCTGAGACCGGAGGATCTGGGTTTGCGGCCAGCCTCAGCTACTTAGTGAGGCACTCGGCAACTTAGTGAGACTCGGTTTCAAAATAAAGAATAAAAAATAGGGCTGAGGGTATAGCTTGGAGGTGGAATGCCCCTGAGTTCAATCCCCAGTACCGCAAAAAAAAAAAAAAAAAAAAAAAAAGGGCTGGGGGTGTAGCTTGGAGGTAGACTGCTCCTGGGCTCAATTCCCAATACCACACATATACATACAAGTTTTATTTTGAAACAGGGACTCACTAAATTGTTAAGGGTCTTGCTAAATTGCTGAGTCTGGCCTCAAGCCTTCAATCCTCCCATCTCAGGCGTTACAGGTGCATGCGCCCCAGTGACAGCAGATTCCTTAGAACAGAAAAGCATCACCTATTTCCAAGGCCTGAGCGAAGGGTGCCGGCCCAGTTGGGGAGGCTTCCCAGAGCATTACTAAGGCTTTAGGAAGCCCTCTGCCCTCACACGGGTACCTCCCCTCGCTGCCCCCTCCCGGCCGCGCTTCGGAGGAATCTCTCTACTCTCCTGACCCCTCTGCCCCACGTCTGCTGTGCCCAGGTGCCAGGAGGCAGCCACCAGCAGGGCTAGGACTACTGGGCACTTCCCAGCCACATGTCACCCCGCCCTGGAGGACGGGCCAGGAGAGGCGGGTGCTTCCTGGATTTCTGTATGTTAGAATGCTGTCTGACATTCTTGGTTTCACATTTTTCTTATAACCAATAAAGCAGGGGACCTCGTTTTCTCAGAAAGCGAAGATCCCTCACGATAATGTGGGCACCTGGAAGCCCTGACCTTGGGTTTCACTGAGGTGCCTTTCCGCTATAGAGGAAAGGATTTCCTGGTGATAGAAACCCCCCCCCCCCCGGCATCAGGGGCAGCTGAGGAGCCAGAGTTGGACAAGCTTGGGTGGGGCTGGAGGTGCAGACGAGGGATCGGAGGGCAGGCAGGCCACCTGCAGGAGACGGGCCGCGCGGTCCAACCGTGCCCCCCAGCTGTGCTGGGCCTGCAGAGGGGAAGAGCACTGGGCGCATCTGGGGGCTGGTTTGGGCCACACATCATGTGGCCCTCTGAGCGTGCGGGACCTTTACCTGATGGTCCAGAGCAACAAAGGATGAGCACACATTGGGCTCAGTAAGTGTCATGAGCAGGGCTCAGTACATGCATGCTATCGTGGTGTCCAGAGGACAAAGGCAGCAACCATTTCCTCCTGCAGCCCAGTGTCCGTGCGGGGGAGCCCAGGCCACAGCTGTGACTGTCCCCCAGTCGGGCCTGGCCCTGGGACTTCTCTTCCTGCCACACAGGTCCTGTCCTGGCCAGCTCAAGGACAAGGCTACACCTGCCCAGGAGGGCGAGGAGCACTTTAAAGACAACCACCTCTGCAGTCCGAGTCCACCGTCCCTACTCCAGCAGCCTCAACAGTCTTTAGTTCAAGGGCGAGTGGGGAGAGACCTTCTAGGTGGCCCCCCACCTATACTGCCTCTTCCCTTGCCCCGTCCACAGGCGCAGACCTTTGGCTCCAGGCCCTAGACGGTCCCCAGAGAGCAGGTGCCGATGCCAGGCTGGCTGGGGACTCCGGGGGCCCTGGCTGCTGGGTGGGCCCCTCGAGGCAGGAGGCCCATCTCATGGAATGCCTTTATTCTGGCGCCCCGACTTCCACAGTGAGGCCCCTTCTGTCTGTCTTGGAGGAACCAGGTGGCTTCCTCCCTCGCCGGGCGCTGCCCAGGTAGTTGTTCCAGTTTCCTTCTAATGGGGTATAGAGCCCACACTCAAGGGAGACCACTATGAAGCTGTAGGGCTGGGCTCTGGCGGGATCCCCCTGATTTCTTTCTTTCTGGGGGGATACTAGGGACTGAACTCAAGAACATTCTGCCCCCGAGCTATCCCCCCAGCCTTATTTTTTAATTTTTAATTTTTTTTTTTTTTTTGCGGTACTGGGGATTGAACTCAGGGGCATTCTACCTCCGAGCTATACCCCCAGCCCTATTTTTTATTCTTTATTTTTGAAACAGGGTCTCACTAAGTTGCGGAGTGCCTCACTAGGTAGCTGAGGCTGGCCTCGAACCCGGATCCTCCTGTCTCAGCCTCCCGAATGCTGAGATTACAAGCGTGCGCCACCACGCCTGGCTTAATTTTTAATTTTGAAGCAGGGTCTCACTAAGTTGTAGAGAGCCTCACTAAGTTGCTGAGGCTGGCTGCAAACCTGCCATCCTCCTGTCTCAGCCTCCCAAGTACTTGGACTACAGGCATGTGCCACCATATCTGGGTCCCCTGAGGACTTCTGACCCTCTGCGCCGGCAGCTGGCACTCACAGGGACGCTCACCATGTGCCAAGCGTTCTTCAGTGACCCTTCAGGGCAGGGGCTTTTACCATCCATTTTTTGGAGAAGAGCCAGGAGCCAGGGATATTAAGCAGCTGGCCTGAAGTGCCACAGCTTATCAGTGACAACCTCCTGTGGCTGGCTTCAGAGGGCGCTGCAGCACCAGGTCGCGTGCACTTAGGTCTGTCCCCATCAAGCTACCCGAGGAAGGCCTGGCCGCGCCCGCTCCTCCTCGCACCTCTGGTGGTCTGAAGGCACGTGGTCACGGGGTCCCCACCCCGCAACCTCAGGCCCCGATGCCCAACACAAACAGCCCGAGGAGAAGGTCAAGGGTCCTGGTCCTCGCCCGGCAGTGTCTGCCTTCTGTCCTGGTCTGGGCCACCTGGTCTCGGCACTCCAGGTTAAATAAGCAGAAGTGCTCTATCTCTAGGCCGTGGTGGGGCTGCGCAGCCCTCAAATCACCTGGTAGAACTCAGACCAAAAAAAGCAGCCTCTTACCTGCCTAAACACCTAGGTTTGGAATGATTACAAGAGCTAGAAGAATGATCCATTGGAGAAACAAAAAGGCAATATTTTAGGGACAGGAGGGACACAGCACCAGAACGCTCGCAGGCATGCCAGGAGGAACTGCCCCGTGCCTGCACTTGGGATGCCCTCTTCGCTGGGGCGCTGGTGTCACTGCAGCCTAAGGGATCAGCCCCAAACACACGTGGGTCACTGGTGGGCACCCAGCCATCAAAGACCGGGATCAACTTTATCAGTATCATTATTATTTTTTGGTACTGGAGATTGAACTCGGGGGCATTCCACCTCTGAGCTACACCCCTAGCCCTGTTTTTATTTTTTTGTTTTGAAACAGGGTCTTGAGAGATTCGCTAAGTTGCTGAGGCTGGTTTCAAACCTGCCATCCTCCTATCTCGGCCTCCCAAGTACTGGGATTACAAGCGTGCGCCATCATGCCTGGCTATTTTTTTGTTTTGAAACAGTCTGGAGAGGCTCGCTAAGTTGCTGAGGCTGGTCTTGAACCTGCCATCCTCCTGTCTCGGCCTCCCATGGATAGGTTTGGACTGCAGCGCCCACACGCTCGCATTTGAGACTGTCTTCACTACTGCAGCAGTTGGGTGGGAGGGCAGGAGGGGGCAGTGACTCACAAGGCCTCGCCAGGGCTCGGGATGACACTGCTGACCCCCATGGGCAGTGACTGGGGTGAGCTGACGGAGGGAGGCGCTGAGGTGCTGGGGACCAAAGCTAGAAGCGCAGTGAGAAGCCAGCTGGGCTGCTGGCAGCAGCTGGCCGGGGCCAGGAGCTGGGGCCAGGGCTGGGGTTTCCAGCATGACTCATCCCGGGGCTCTCTGAGGAAAATCCTTCCCCGATGGGCTGAACAATGGCATTCTTTCCGAGTCCCAATTTTCCTGCGCAGGGAGAAAAGACCCAGTGCTCTGTCTCCTGATGGGGCAACGGTCACAGGGCGCCAGAGTCTCCTCTCGGTTCAAGATGCGTAAGACGCTTTATGTAACACCCTGCAGGGCTTTCTGAGCCTGGGATAAAAACTGATTTTAAAGTGACGGGCTTTTATTTTTAGTCCCCTAAAAACTGTAGTGACGCCCAGAGAAGTTGCACCAAAATGCCAGAGACACGTCTGGCACCTGGGCACCCCACTGGAGGGGAGGAGGAGCGGAGGGGGAGGGGAGGAGGAGCGGAGCACGGTGAGCCTCCTTCTGCAGCGGCGCCCGCCTGCTCCACCGTCATCAGGTGCCTGGGAGCCCTCAAGGCGCCTCGGGCCCCGCCCGCACCGTCCCGCAGGTGGCCCCCATGGCCAGCTGGGCGCCCAGTGGAGCCTGTTTGTGCCGCTCCACTGGTGCCTGGGGTGCCGGGGGGTCTCAGCCCCTGACTTGTGCAATGGGGACTCCGGAATCTGGGGCACCACATGGGCCCAGGGAAGAGCTTTCTGGGCGCTGCACACGGAGGGTGAGTCGGCCCCCCCAGAGCAGGAGCCCCTCAGAAGTGGCGAGACAGGGCAGGTGCCTCTCACTTCCTGTCGTCCCTCTTCCGAGGCTGACCCCTTCCATGAGACGCCCGGCCTCTGTTGCTGCCTGGCAGGTTTCCCCTCGAGGGGTGCTTCTCCTAGTTCTCACCTGCCCCCCCCCCATTTTCACTTTGCATTTGGCGAGAAAGCCAGGGGAGCAGCGGGGCATGCCTGGCCCCAGGGACTGAGCCCCATGGAGCTCTGACTCTGGGCCAGCTCGGGGCCTGGCAGTCCTGGGGAGGAGAGTGCCCCCTCGTGCCCCCTCGGGCGGGAGGTGTCTGTGAGGTAGCGTGCCACAGGACAGGTGCAGGGCCCAGCAGGGTGGCGGCTGCAAGGCGCACTCCTGGACGTCAGGATGCTGTGGGCCCCGGGACAGGGAGGCCTCGGCCTCCTGACACCTCGTCTCGGGCTCACACGTCTGAGCAGGTACAGACAGGAGAGACGGTGCTCCCACGCGCCTGTGGCCACTCCACCATGAGCCCTGGTAGAGACGGGGCCAGGAGCTGAGCGGTCACCTGGTCCCCGGGAGCAGCAGCACAGCAGGCGGCGGGCGGGTGCCTTACAGCACAGCCAGCCGGCTCCCTCCCAGAGCTGCCGCTGCCACGGCTTGTGCTCCAGGCCCTCTCGGAGGCGCTGGAGCCCGAGGGGCTGCGGAACAACCGTGACCCTCCTGGGGCATCCTCCCACACGCCTGTCTGCCCCCACCCCCAACACACAGCAAATGAGGCAGGCCCTTGGGGGCTCCTGGACTGGAGAAGCTGTGGCACCAGTCCTATCTCGGCTGCTTTTTGGCAAAGCTGCTCTGCCATCACCGACGGTGGATAAAGTCTTAGAGAGAGGGAAGAACCGGGGTAACCAGCCAGCCACTCTCTGCGTTTGTCAGACATTTGGGTAGACACTTAGGAATGTGTCTATAAGCGCAAGCTCTTCCACCCAGCATGCGGCAGCCCTTCTTCCCCGGCGGCCCCTGCTCACGCTGGGGGGCGCCTCCCCACGCCCACATCCTGCTGCCCAGGCCCTTTGGGCAAGTGACAGCTTTCTAGGGCACAGGTTCCCTCCTGGGCCTCTTCCATAGCTGGAAGACAGGTCGCCTGGAGGTGATCGCGGTGGCCGGGTCAGCTGACTGATGGGGTGAACAGCCCACGTCCAGCCCTGGCCCACCAGGTACACCGCCTGGGCCGGGGTCACCGCGGCTGGGGGAGCTGGCAGGCTAGCAGGGAAGCCAGGAGCCTGGGCACCTCCGTCTGACGGGGCAAGCTGGGGGCTGCTGAGACAGAAGGGAAGGACGCTTGGCAGGCGCAACGTCGGCCTGCAAGAGCGCGGTGGGCAGGGGGCAGGACCAGGCCGTCCCAGGTTGTGACCGCGCGCTGGGGCTCTGCCCAGGCGACCCCTCACCAGATGCCAGGGCCGCCCTTGCCCTGCTGGGCTCCTCCTGTGTTCCGACCCTCACGTCTCGGCTCCACGGTGCCCAGGTGTTTCCTGATGAGCACTCTGGGGTCACCTCCCACCCCACCTCACGCCCGCTCCCTTGTCTTCCCGGGCCTCCGCGCTGCTTCCAGGGACTGCAGGATGAGGGTCTGACTCCCGGCACAGCCCTCCGGGGCATTCAGGCCCAGCCCCCGTGTGTCCGGCCACCGCTGCTCTCACGGCCCACTTGGGCTCTGGGTGCGGTGGGGGCCGTCCCCTGACTCGGCTCCTTTCCTTGTCTGCAGAGCCACAAACATCCACGCAGCCTTGCTGGCGGGCGGGGCTGAGCTCTGGGGTGACGGGGGGGCCCCAGAGAGGGTGGCCTGTGGTCAGACCCGGCGGGGCCCCAGCCATCAGGACCCAGGGTAGTCTGGCTGCCTCCTGAAGTTCCCTGCGATGGAAAGTGGCTTTTAATCACTTCCAGGGGCATGGTTGATTTGGGCTCCCCCAGGAGGTCTCTGGGAGGGGAGGGGATTCAGAATATTGAGGATAGGGAATTCCGGCCACCCTGGCCCTGCCACACTGCTGGGGGCCCTGGGGCCAGGTTGGGAAAATGTCCCGGGCCAGCCATTGCTCCGCAGCCCTGGTGTCTACTGTGCAGCACAGAATGTCTAACTTTCCTTTGGTTTTGTTGTAAAGATGGAAAATGTGGAACTAATCTCCCCTGTGGCACGGTTCTAACTTCATTCAGATCCTGCAGATCTAAACCAGATGCCATAGGAGGGCAGTCTCTGCGGTGGGGTCTTGGGAGGCATCACGGCGAAGCAGGGTGTGGGCCTGCGGCCTGCCCAGCTCCAGCTCGGTCTCCTGGTGTACACTTGTGCATTAACACGCTGGCCAGGCTGTGGCCACACGTCAAGGGTGGCTGGGGGCTGAAGGGACCAGCCCGGCCACTGCCCAGGGCCTAACAGTCTGTGGCACGGAGGTCTTTGAGGCGGAGGGTGAGGATGCCGCCCCTCAGGCAGTCATCCATGTCTGTTTAGTGACAGCACCTCGGAGACAGAGCTTTTGTCTACTCTCGCTCATGACAGCACGTGGTCCCCAGGAAGACACCAGACCCCGAGTGTCTTCCTGTGTGCACGAGAACTCAGGCTCCCGAGACCCAAGGGCAGCACTAGCGCCAGGGTACAACACCCAGACCTGCAGGCCCGAGAGGAGGCTGGGGGAGGGAAGGTGGGCAGGCCGAGGGAGCCCCCGCCAGCTGGCCGTGGGGAGGAGGGAGCCTCTCGGCTCCGGCAGGAAGCGGGGCTGAGTGTCGGGGAAGCGGTCCAGTTCCTTCCCTTCCACCTCAGACCTGATTCAAAGCTTCAAGGCCTCAGCTGCAGAGAGGGGAATGGAGATTCTCTCCCGAGCTGACGTCTGACATGCTAGCGTGCCCAGGATCACACACAGCCGATCCACAACATACAAACAGCTCAAGAAGCGCTCCTTCAGCCGTCCCCTTCACCCCCAGTCTGCAGTCTGCTGCAAACAGCAGTGAGCCCACGGTCCCCGTTTCTGTTTTGCATTATCTCAGGGATATAGGGTTTCTCTGCCATTTCTGGCTCCTCCGCCCCACCTCTACTGAGGATTAGCTCTCTTCAGGAAGTACATGAAACACTGTTTTCTCTCAGTGTATTAGCCACTAGATTAAGGAATCTTGGCTAATTTACCTTCCTCATGGCTTTATAGCAATTTCTTTTAAATAAATACAACCTTCCCATATCGCTCCTTCCCCTAAAAGGAGAAACTATAAAGAGTGGATTGGTTAACCACCACTTGTAAACCAGTGCTCCCAGGACCCATGGGACCGCCCACACCACAGGGGACCGAGCCACAGTCTGCTGACAGGGGCCGGGTTCAAGAGCCTCTCTCTGCCAGCCAGGTGTCTGACGGGCCAGGACCCAAGTTGATGGACACCAGGCATGCTTGGCGACTGGCTTTGCTGTGTGTGGATTCCCAGATGAGCCCAACAAGCTAAGCATGGAACGGGGCCTTGGCCACGGCCGCTCTGCACCTGTCTTCATCCACCCAAAGCAGTTAATTTACCAAGACCCTATAGGAGAGGAGACAATCATCCCCGGCCTGAGGCTGAGGGGCAGCTTGCTGGGGGCCGGGTCAGCAAGCTGACTGTGGCGGGGAGGAAGGGCGCAGGCCTCCCCTGCCCGCCGGTGCTCACCGACTCTCAGCCGGAAAACCTACTCTGCCACTGTGACCAGTTTCCTAGAGCCCCAGCTGGCTCTGCACCAGCATGGGGACGTGGAGTTGCTCCCCAAAGGCTGTGCCACGTTCGGGGCTTCCTTCTGCTCACTCTCCTCCTTCCAAGCTGGGTTCCTGTGCGTATGCCGAGGGCCTGGGCCACAGGTGGAGCCCTGGTGCAGCGGTGCCCGTCTCCCACCGACGAGGGCAGCAGGCAGCCGTAAGAAAAGGCTCACAGGCCCTCTCCTGGGTTCTGTGCTTGGCCTTTCCTCAGGGGAACCTGGAGTCCCCCTGTCCCTCTCAGAGCACACGCCGAGGCAGCCTGAGTGCCCCCCACTCCCCCCACCACTAGGCCTGCTTGGAGCCTTGGAAGAACATTCCCGGGCCCTCGGTGACCGCAGCCACTGCCCGGCCTATCTGGCGGCCGGTGGGGGCTCAGGGAGGGGGGTTCTCGCCACAACCGCAGACGATGGAGGGTGGAAAGTGAGAGCTTTCTGCCAGATCCCTCGGGAGCTGCCTCCGCTCCCCCTGCAATCACAAACACGAGCCAGTTTCGGAGTGCTGTGCGCAGGCTGCGTGCCACGAGGGAGGCCGCACGCCACCTGCCTCCCAGCCTCCGGCTTCCCTCCCAGGGCAGGGCCAGGGAGCCGGGGGACCCAGGCCACGGTGAGCGGCAGGGGCGATGCAGAGGGGCGCCCTCCCCCCAGCCCTGCCGCCCGCTAGAGTCAGGCGCCGAGTGTCCGTCGTCCCTGCCACACGTCAGGCAGTATTTTGAGTCTCAGAAGTGCTCCACCACTGGGCTGCAGCCCCAGCCCTCCTTCTGAGACAGGGCTTCATTAAATTATCCAGGCTGGCCTCAAACGTGTGATCCTCCTGCCTCAGCCTCCCGGGGAGCTGGGATCATAGGTCTGCGCCACTGCACCCGCCAGCCCAGCAGGAAGTAGCCTCTTAACAGAGGCAAAACAAGTCTCTTGTCTCCAAACCCCAAGAGGCGGGGGCTCAGGGTGTCCTGAATTTGCCTCTGACTAAAAAAGCAGCCCTTGAGCGTCCAGGAAGGAGGCTGTGGAAGTCCACTCTGGACCAAGTGTGGGAGGTGGCTAGTTGTGCCGGGTGGAGAGAGGGCGCTCTTATAAACCACCGCCCTCCCAGCTGCCTGCACGCCTGGAGCTGCTCATGCTTAGGAACAGGGATTGCTGAGGACACACAGGGTGACTTCTACTCAAGACCTTCCCAACAAATTGGGTCTGGTGCACCTGGAGGACCAAACCCCAGGGGAAATGGCGCAACTACTTTAAAGCCTGGAGTAGTTTCCACGCACGCTGGCCTGCGTGGTAAAGGACAGCAAGAGTGGTCAGGCAGCCTGGCCCTGGCCCAGCTCAGCCCCCCACTAATCACTTCTGGGTCGAGTCAGGGCCCTGGGTCCAGAGCGGCCAGGGCGTCTCAGCAAGAGGGCACTGTCTCTAACCCCTCAACTCCTCGTGCCCAACAGGCGAACCCCTGCCCTTGCCGGGCTGGGTCAGCAGAGCCGAGTGACCCGGATGTTAACAAACTCAGCCGCCATGGAGGCCAGTGACCCGGATGTTAACACTCAGCCGCCATGGAGGCCAAAGCGGCAGAGCCGGGAGGGCCTCAAGTCCTGGAGCCCAGCAGCTGCCATGAGTCCCAGGAACCCGAATGTGCCGTCACAGCACGGCTGGGCCAGCCTGAAGCCTGGGAGCCAGAAAAAAAGTTGGAGCAGGAATTTCATGGCTTGGTATTTTTAAAAAGCAGCAAGACGTGAAACTGGAGTCAAAAATAACTCTGCTGTGGGATTCAGAGGCAAAACCACCAACGCCACTGTTGAGCCCGCACGGGGCTCCTGGGTCACGGTGCACGTCTTGCTCCCCGCTCCCACGGTAAGGAGGGTCCAAGGCCTCTGCCGCTTCCAGACACCACCTGAGCCTTTGTCCCCAAGAGGGGAGCGAACCCTGCACCACCATCCCCGGCTTCTGAACCTCCAGGGAGAAAGCCAAGAGAGGCTCGTGCAGAAACACAACGGGACAATCTCTGCGGTTGCTGGCTACTTTCCCAGTATTGGTACAAGGACCCCTAAGCCAGGCCTGGTGGTGCACGTGGTGGTACCTGTAATCCCAGTACCTGGGAGGCTGAGACAGGAGGATGGCAGGCTCAAGGCCAACCTCAGTAATTTAGCAAGACTGTGTTTTAAATTAAAAAATAATATAAGCCGGGTATGGTGGTGCATGCTTGTGATCCCGGTACTTAGGAGGCTGAGACTGGAGGATTCGGGTTCACGGCCAGCCTCAGCTACTTAGTGAGGTTCTCTGCAACTTAGCAAGACCCTGTTTCAAAATAAAGAATAAAAAATAGGGCTGGGGGTGTAACTTGGAGGTAGAATACCCCTGGGTTCCATCCCTAGTACCACAAATAAATAAATAAAATAAAATAGGGCTGGGAGATGTAGCTCAAAGGTACAATGCCCCTGGTTTCAACTTCTAGCACAAGAATAGAATAAAAATAGAAAAAGACCCCTACATCACTAAACAACACCTCTACAAGAGCAGAAGGGGAAGGAGCACCCAGGTCAGGTCTGTGCCTGGAGCCCCACCGAACGCCCCACATAACTCGCTGGCCTGGCGGCCACAGCGCCCACCCCAGGGACAGGGCAGGTGAAACGCAGTTGGTCCCCAGCAAGCCCTCGCCCTACCGGAGTCACCGGCCTCCACTGCCCGCTCTATAGACAAGCGGACGTTGTGGGGCACGGAGCTGAGCGGCTGCTTCGGGGGAGCACAGGGGCCCTCGACCCGCCTACAGAAAGCCAGGAGGCGGTGAGGCTGGCTCAGAGAAGCTGGGCCTTGTGACCCTCGGGCCTGGCCTCTTCTCTGGTGCAGCCAGCTTCTCCACGAGGGAAGACTTGGGACAACCCAGCAGGTAAGTGACCCGAGGCTGCCACAGGACAGTGTGTGCCAGGCCAGGGAGAGGACGGGCTGACGAGAGGCTCCCAGCCGGGCCCCACACCTCCACACCTCCACACCTCCACACCTCGAGGGACAGATGTGCACCAAGAGAGGCCCGTGACAGTCCTGACGTGCACGCTCCTGGCCTCAGCCCTCGTTCTTCCCGAGAATCCCCACCGAGGTTTTGAGGAGCAGAAGACCCCCAAGGAAAACTTAAATTCCACTGCTAGGAAATATATTTTCCCTAAAACCACTATGACAACTTGGTTGAAAACTTGACTGGCACGAGAAGTACACATCTTGAAGACCTTCCATCTTGGCCCTGTGCCTCCGTCCGAGTCCAAGCTCTTATCTAAGGGTGTGAGGAAGCAGCTCAGTGGTAGGGGCTTGTCTCGCATGCACAACGTCCTGGGTTCAGTCCCGGCACTGCACAAAGCAAGCTCCTATCTAATGGCTCCACGATCCATTCCCGACTCTTACCAGCCCCACGTGCACCCAGGCCTCCGTGGCCTCCTGAACCTCCTTCCTCCCAGGGCTGGGAAAGACCTCTTCTTGCTCTCCCCTCGAGTCTTCCTGCCCAGCCGACACTGGTGTCTCACCGTGCAGTGTCCACTCCTGCTGCCCCTGGGCCACAGGCCACGTGGTGCTGTCCTGCACTGCCCCGACACAACATCGACTTGCCCCCGGGCCTCACACCAGCGCATGTGGTCAATCAGAAACTGCACAAGCCAGGCCTAGTGGCCCACAGTTGTCATCCCAGTAGTTGGGAGGTGGAGACCAGAGGATCTGGGTTCAAGGCCAGCCTCAGCTACCTAGTGAGGCACTCCACAACTTAATGAGACCTGTTTCAAAATAAAGAATAAAAAATAGGGCTGGGGTATAGCCCGGAGGTAGAATGCCCCTGAGTTCAATCCCCAGTACCGCAAAAAAAAAAAAAAAAAAAGGATGGGGTTTCTGATCTGGGGGGCCACCGCAGGGCTGCCTTCTTGTCCTGTTGCTCTCGCCTGCAGTGCAGAAGTCACTTCCCAGGGGCGGGCGCAGGACAGGCCTCTCTGTCCCGTCTCTACTCCACGCAGAGCCTGGACCAGGCTTTCCCACTCCTCTGCTCACGAAGCCTGCAGCCTCCCTGACCTGCACCCTGGTCCCCGACACACTGTTCCCAGCTGTCTCCAGCGGCCGCGGGGACCTGCTCCTCCCTGGACGTCTGGCTCTGACTGCGCCTCACACGGGCTCCACACCGACGGGCTCAGTGCACGCGTACAGAGGGACAGGCCACCTGCGCTCCCAGAGCCGGGGAATGGCTCTCAGGTGGGGAGCGTCTGGCTTCATAAGGCCGTGGGGACCGGTGCTGTCGCCAAGACTGGGAGCGTGACAGTGACGTCCACAGGAGCAGTGACGTCCACAAGCGTCAGCACTGCAAGGCGCTGCTTGATGAGCCCCAGGGGCAGGCACGCTGACCCTCCAGAGGCCTGGGGAGGGGTGCTGGTGTCAGCTCTGTGTTCCAGATTCAGGGAGCGAGGTCCAGGCAGGTGCAGTGAACTGCTGTCCGAGGTCACCGCGCTGGCCCAGTGAGGCCTGACATGCTCTGTGCCGCTCCTGACCACGCCGTGCAGATGCCCACAGTGAGTGCCCAGCCCGCCGACAGTGCAAGCAGGCATCGACAGCCACACCCCGCCTGATGCGCGGGAAGGCAGGCTTTGAGGACCATGAGCCTCTGCAATGGGTGCCCTGCACTTCTCGGGTAAACACCCCTGGCTACCGTCCCCTCTGGCTCTGCTGGAAGGGTGTTCTGTAGGACAAAGGTCAAAGGGTGTGGAAAGCACCGGTTTCCTCCAGCAGCCCACTGCGAAGGAACTTCCTCACAAGGGAGGAAGGGCAGCGAGGCAGGGCAAGACGGAGCCCAAGAGCATGAATCGATGGGTATCAGGGCAGGGGCGGCCATGACTCCCCACTCGCAGGAACACAGAGGTGCTTCAGGACCATGCAGACGGTGAGGGGCCCCCGAGGCCAGTACCCACAGATTGAGAGGGCCCGGCTTCCCACAGCACCTGGGAAGAGGAGGTGGCGGCCGCCTCCACGCTCTAGACTTCAGAAGCGGGCTGGATCACCTGGACCACTTAGAATGGGGCCGGCCCTGGGCTGACAGACCCTCTGCCGAGCTCATCCTGGAAATGGAACCCCCTGGTGGGGACACCCCAGCCAGAGCCCCAAGGCTGGGAGACAAAGGGGGCCACACCCCAGGAGAGCAGGGCCGGATTAACCCTATGCACCCTGGACAAGAGTGGCCGAGCCTCCCGGCCACACCAGGGCTTTGTTTGAGAATCAAAGTTTCCCCAGACACATGGAGTCCGTTAGGACACCTCACCCTGGCACCCAGGGGCGCGCACACATGGTCAGTTTTACAAAGCAGGGGACCCACCAGATGACATACTTGGCGTTCGGCAGAGGGCAGGCTGCCACGTGGACCTGCAAAGGTGCTGACGGGGGTGAGGCGGGGCAAGGGTGCCCCGGGACGCTCAGACATGAACTACAGGAGAGCCTTACTTCCACGCTGCGATGTCACCTCCTGCAGTTACTACCACACTCCTAACTGCGAACACGTTAAAACCTTCCACGTGCACCCCTAAACAGTGACGGCAAGTGTTTCCAGCACTCTACTCCTCAGGATCCAATGAAGCTTTTTTTTTTTGGTACTGGGGATTGATCCCAGGGGCATTCTACCTCTGAGCTACAACCCCAGCCCTATTTTTTATTCTTTCTTTCTTTTTATTTTTTGGTACTGGGGATTGATCCCAGGGGCACTCTACCTCCGAGCTATACCCCCAGTCCTAGTTTTTATTCTTTATTTTGAAACAGGGTCTCACTAAGTTGCAGAGAGCCTCACTAAGTAGCTGAGGCTGGCTGCGAACCTGCGATTCTCCTGTCTCAGCCTCCCAAGTCAAGTACTGGGATTACAAGCGTGAGCCAACACACCCGGCTCCAATGAAGCTATTTTTTAACCATCTTCTCAGACTTAATTTCCAATGGTATCCTCTAAACCTCTCCTGGGTTCCACTCCTTCCTCCCACACCTGACAGGCTGTGAGAACAAAGTGGGCTTTGCAGTCTCCACGTCACTCACGCCTTTCGGCTTGGGCCTTCCTCTCAGGGGTTCATGGGCTTCCCCAAATGTCCACACCCTGGGCCGAGTCCAGCAGCCCCACAGCCCTGGCACGGCACGGAAACCTGGCCTCCTCTGCTGTGAATCCATTAGGGGCCTGAGGTGTGCGTCCCTGCTGGTACATGCGGCATGACACCAACAAGGTGAGGTGACAACAGCACTCCAGCCTGGTTTCGGTTAGCCACGGGGCCCTTGGTGTCCCTCCTGTGGGCTGAGCTGGGAACTGCTCTTCTCCCCTCCCCCGTGTTCACACCTCTCTTCCCAGCAGGCCACGCATCCCTCCCCCAGCCTCACTCCAGCTGTGCCATCGGGGAGGGGGATCTCAGAGCTTCCGCCTGCCCCTAGCGGCCCAGCCAGGGCTTGGATGGCTCCAAGAGCCAAGATCCCAGGGCAGACGCTGCTGTTTCATTCACGTGGGTTGGGAAATGAGTCCATTATAATTCTGTTTTTAAAAAATCCAGCAGCTGCTGGCCCACATCACCTGGTCCAGACGCTAGGCCGAGCGTGGACGATGCGTAAGCGCTCGCCAAGGCCTACCTGAGTGAGGACGTCCAGCTGGCCCACGATGTGCTCCAACGTGCTGGTCAGCGTCTGCGGCATGCTGCTGGGCTCCTGGGGCTGGCTCTGCACCGACTCCAGGCTCCTGCCTCTGCCGGGCGGGACGGGGAGATCTGCTTCTGGCTAAAGACAGAGAAGAGTCCCTAGGTCGATTTGGTGCGTGAGGAATCAGAGGAACAGCTCCTCCAGCGGACTGCAAGGCAAGCCACCAGTGAGCTTCAGAAATAGCTTCCAAGTGTCAGTAAGAAATGGCAGCGTGGAGCCGGGCATGGTGGCACGTGCTTGTAATCCCAGTACTTGGGAGGCTGAGACAGGAGGAAAGCAGGTTCACAGTCGGCCTCAGCAACTTAAGTGAGGAGACCCTGTTTCAAAATAAAAAGTAAAAGCTGGGTGTGGTGGCGCACGCTTGTAATCCCAGCATTTGGGAGGCTGAGACTGGAGGATCTGGGTTTGTGGCCAGCCTCAGCTGCCTAGTGAGGCTCTCCACAACTTAGTGAGACCCTGTTTCAAAATAAGGAAAAAAAAATAGGTCTGGGGGTATAGCTCGGAGGTAGAATGCCCCTGAGTTCAATCCCTAGTCCCGCAAAAATAAATAAATAAAAATAAAAAGTAAAACAGGACTCGGGGTGCAGCTCAGCGGCAGACTGCCCCTGGCTTCACTGGCACAGTGGTGGGGTTCCCACACCTGCTTTTGGAGCAGAGGCTGCAGTCGAGCGCTGGCAGTCCACGCTGTGTTAGCGGGCAGGTGGGCCAGTGGGTGCCCTCAGCGAGGCTGGCCTGTCCCCCGGCGGGTCGCTCAGGGTACCCCCTCTGGTAGGCACCTGGTGGGGCTGGAGACACTCAAGACTGCCTGGCCCCGAAGTCACCCCTCCTCCCAATAAGCCCAACTCTGGTCCCAACCCCCACCATGGGATGTCCCGGGCTGCGCTAAGGCCTTCCAAGGGCCCGGCAGCTGTGGCCCAGAACCAACTCGGCCTGGCCCAGAGCCCCTGGAAAACAAAGATTTCTGTGTAAATGTCCTGGCCAGATGGCTGGTGGAGTCAGAAACTACAGGCAGGCTCCGAAGGGCCATTTCTAACAGACCCCAGGAATGCAGGGGCTTAGGATTTCTGCCTAAACCCCCTCCCGCCCCCCAAGCCAGGAAAGTCGGAGCCTGCTTCGTTCACAGATGAAGCACGTGTACATGTCCACGGGGTGCAGGGCAGACTGGCAAACCGCTCTGGTGTTGGAACTCCAGTGCCTCAGTGGGACTGCCCCCTGCAGACTGCCGGCCCCGAAGCCCCAGTGACCCGCACGACAGCCACATTTGGGGCTTGGGCTAAACCACTGCCTCACTATGAGCATGCCAAACGTGACCACGTCACTCCTCGGCTCCGCCAGTCCCTCAGGACGCTCTGGTGGAAGGAAGTCTGCGGCCCACAAGGGACGGGCCAAAGCGCCCCCACAGCCGCTCCAGGGTCCTCTCCACTCTCCTGCCTCTGCTCCAGGCGCCCAGCCCCCCTCCTCGCTACCTCCTGCACTTTATCAGGAGCCCTGGACATCTATCTGGGCCTGCCCCATCCCTCCCGTCCTCCCACATGAGTGGCTGAATCAAGGCTGGCCTGCGCCCACCACCTGCCCAGGTACCCGTGCCCTCTCCTGCTCTCGTCATCTCTCTCCCCACGGATCCAGGACATCACTGGGCTCAGAGCGTGCCGACTGTCCATGCGGCGCAGAACCACGGCAACTGCACCCCCTGCCCTGACCCCCCCCCCCAGTGCCACAGCCAGTGGAGGATCCTGGCTCTGGCGGGCTCTCCTAGGATGCCCGAGTACCACCCACACCCAGCCCCACCACAGGAGGCGGCCTGCGCCCCCGCCCAGCAGCTGGCTTGCTGTGCCCGAGTCTCCATCTCTTGGACTAATGCACAGCGACCTGGCCCTGGGAAGACGATCCAGCGTGCGCATGCCCACCTGGGGGCCCCAAGGTCCGTCCCTGAAGAGAACCCGCCCAGGAGGGGCTTCCCAACTAACAGAAGGCTGCAAGGGCAGCTCAGTGTGCGGACCCTGCCGCGCAGAAGCCTTCTAATCTCATAAACCACAAACTTGGAAAAGTGCAGGCGGAGCTGGGCATGGTGGCGCACGCTTGTAATCCCAGCATTTGGGAGGCTGAGATTGGAGGATCCGGGTTCGAGGCCAGCCTCAGCTGCTTAGTGAGGCCCTCCGAAACTTAGTGAGACCCTGTTTCAGAATAAAGAATAAAAAATAGGGCTGGGGGTATAGCTCGGAGGTAGAATGCCCCTGAGTTCAATAGGCAGGTGGTCAAAGAGCCTGAATGTGAGGCATAAGCACAGGGATGTTCCTGAGAACAGAAGCAGCTCGGTGTCCAGGGCCCAGCAGCAGCACGCCTGCCGTGCACTGTGCCGTTCTACACCCTGGGCCCCCGGCTGGGCTCTGCCAGTCCTCTAGGAATCTCCATACTTGAGACTTCAATGACCACCAGAAGCCCCTTCCACAGGGAACACTTCAGAAGCCCACAGAACCCGCCAGGGACAGCCGTCTGCCCCAGCCCAGACAACTCTGTCGGAGACACAGGCAGGTCTCGGCTGAGATCCAAGCTCTGCCTCAGGCCGGCCAGGCGGCAGAGGCAGGAGACTGACTCCCTTGGAAGGGCTGGGAGCAGTGTCACCTGAAGTCACCAGAAGGCCTTGCTCCAGGAGGCGGCCATGGTGGGCAGACTGGGGCTGCCTGCTGCCGGAAGGAGGGCGTGGGATTCTGCGTGCTTCTGCAGAACAGCTAGGGGACAGGGAGCTGCGCCACCCACTTCAGCAAGAGCAGCCCTCCTCCTGAGCCCAAGGCCGTGTCCAGGACGGCGGCCACAATGCTCCAAGCTGGACAGGCGGCCTTTAGGAGAGAGAGGGGCACTCCTATCCAAAGCACGCTCTCATGGGCCGCCTCCATTTGACAGCCAAGGAAACCGAGGCTGAGACAGCAAGTGACTGTCCGCAGGCAGTGGCCTGAGTCACTCTGCCTCCTGAAGTCATGGCCGCACTCAGCACTCGGGCAGCTCGGCAACTGCTGCCACATGGTCCACGCTCCTGTTTACGTCACCCAATGGTGGCCCTTCCCAATGGGGATTATTAACCTCATTTTTCAGATAAGGAAAACTGGGCTCAGAGAGGGTGAGGAACTTGCTCCAAGTCACCCAGCAAATGACAGCTGGGACCTGAACCACCCAAACTGCGCACTCTTCGCAGATATAAGGGAGCCTCTGGCAGCCGACGCTGGCTGCAGCCGGCCCTCTCTTTTGGAGTCATCCCCGCCCCTGCCCTGGAATGCCTGTCACCACGCGGCTGCACACAGAAGAGGCCCTCCACCGCACAGACACGCACAGACACTCGATGGCCCCGAGAGCCAAGCCACCGGGGCGGTCAAATTCCTGCCCCCCCCCCCCACCTGCCCAGCACTCACCTGCCTGCCAGGCATCCCGAGAGGAGGCCCCGCCCACAGAGCCTGCAAAGGCCGCCCAAGAGCGGGAAGAGCGGAAAGGACTCAGGAGCGCCCCAGGCCATCAGGAACGCGGCTGGCAGAATCGCCACAGCAGCTTTGAGGGCGAGACGACAGCAGCCTTGTGTGACTGGACCTCGAGGCCCCAGGGGCTTTGCCCGCTGCTGCTCAGGTTCGGCATGAGTAAAATCATCCTAAGACTGACCCACACACAGACCCGCACACGCCAATGGCTTTTCACCTCTGTGTGTGCGTGTGTAAGAATCAAACCCAGTGTGTTCTACCTCCGAGCTACACCCCCAGCCCTGTTTTCTTTCATTTTACTTATTTCGTTTTTGTGGTACTGGGGATGGAACCCAGGAGCACTCCACCTCCAAGCTGTACCCCAGCCCTATTTTATTCTATTATTTTGACAGGGATTCACTAAATTTCAAAGTCTTCCTAAGTTGCTGAGGCTGGCCAGGAACCTGCGATCCTCCTGTCTCAGCCTCCCAAGTATTGGGATTATAGGTGCGTACCACCACACTCACTTTACTTTTTATTTTGAAACAGGGTCTCCCTTAATTGTTGAGGGTGGCCTTAAACCTGCGATCCTCCTGTCTCAGCCTCCTACACACTAGGATTACAAGTGTGCACCACCACACTTGGCTTACTTTTTATTTTGAAACAGTCTTGCTAAATGGCTGAGGCTGGCCTCAAACCTACAATCCTCCTGTCTCAACCTCCTAAGTGCTGGGACTTATAGGCATACCCCACTATGCCCAGCTCAACTTTTAATTTTCATCAAATATAACTTTTTTTTCTTTTTTGCAGTACTGGGAATTGAACCCAGGAGCGCTCTACCATTGAATTACAGCTAAAACCCTGTTTTTATTTTTCATTTTCAGACAGGATCTCACTAAGTGGCTCAGGCTGACCTAGAACTTGTGATCCTCCTACCTCAGCCTCCCAAGTAAATGAGATTACAGGTGTGGACCACCACACCCAGCAAATACAAACATCTTCATATCAAAACAGAAAAGGTGAGTCTCAAGAGATGAACCTATTTAACTGTGGGCATCTTGCTTGGGATCTGCAGGTACCCCTCCCGGGTCACCCCAGCACGTGGCCTGGCTCTCACAGTAGGTCAAGGGGCTGTCTGCCTGGGTTCCTGTTCCCTCGGCCCCCTGCCTGTCACGTAATACCCCAGGGCTCATACTCTATTAGTATCTGTGGTTGATGCTCAGTCACCCAGATACATGAGCCACACCACAAAAATTCATTAAAAAACATCAGAAGCGCTTGGTGTGGTTTGTCAGCGTGTACAGGGTGGACTTCTTGACTGGTCTCTGGGTTGACCGTGGCCTCACTGTTTCATGCAATCTGCCTTGGACACTGGAAACTAGAGAAAGTCTTCAACCCATCCTAAAGCCGGACGTGGTGGTGCATGCTTGTAATCCTAGTACTTGGGAGGCTGAAACAGGAGGATCACAGGTTCAAGGCCAGCCTCAGCTATTTACTGAGGCCCTCCACAACTTAGTATCTATGAGGTAAGGGACAATATCAAATTATCTAATGCATGTTTAATTGAAAGACAAAAGAGAAATAGACACCCTTTTTGGAGGGGGTTCTGGGGATTAAACCCCAGGGCCTTGTTCACACTAAGCACAAAAGTCCCACCACTGAGCTGTCAGCCGCCCCCAAAAGGCATTTCTTACAGGACAAGCTTGCTGGAATGAATTCTCTTTTAAGTTTATCTCAAAGCATTTAGAAAGGGAACTTCACTTCTAAAAGATATTGTTGCTGAGTAAAGAATCTGGGGTTGGCAAGTTTCGATACTTGAAAGCTGTTATTCCAAAAACTTTGGTTTAGTTTCATGTGATGGCCTTCTGTGATTCTTCCTCTTGACTTGGTCTCTGAGCCCTTTTCCTCGTCTACCTTCAAGATTTTCTCTTCATACTTGGTTTCCAGAAATCTGAACACGATTCACCCAGGGTTTTGTCTTATTTTGTTTGCCAGCCTGTCTTTGTTTGACATTCCTGGATCTATGGTTTGATGCCTTTCATATTTTTAAAAAATTTCTGGCCACTATCTTGTCAATGGCAGCAAAAACAAAGTTATAAAACGTGCATTTGTTGCCGGGCGTGGTGGCGCATGCTTGTAATCTCAGTACCTGGGAGGCTGAGACAGGAGGATCACAAGTTCGAGGACAGCCTCAGCTACTTAGCAAGGGTTTCTGCAACTTAGGCCTGGTTTCAAAATAAAGGGAAAAAAAAGGCTGGTGGTGTAGCTCAGAGGTAGAATGCCCTTGGGTTTAACCCTCAGTATCACAAAATAAAGTATACTTGTTTCCTAGGGCAATTGTAGCAAATTGTCACACTTGTGGCTTAAAACAACAGACATCTAATTCTCAATCCTGGGGGTCGCAAGTCTGAGATCAAGGTTCGGTGTGGTCACGCCTCCTCTGGAGACACCAAGAATTCTTCCTTGCCTCCCCCCAACTTCTAGTGGCTCCAGGATTCCTTGTCTTGTGGTTCTATAACTCCAATCTCTTGACATGTGTGTGTGTGTGTGTGTGTGTGTGTGTGTGTGTGTGTGAGAGAGAGAGAGAGAGATATGGGGGGATTGAATCCAAGGGCAATCTACCTCCAAGCTACACTTCAGCCCTTTTTACTTTTTGTTTTGAAACAGGGTCTTGCCAGGGGCTGAGAGTCTAGATACATTCCTCAGGCTGTCCTTGAACCTGCGATCCTCCTGTCTCCCAAGTTCTGGGATTACAGGCGTGCACCACCATGCCTGGCTAGTTTAACAGTTATTTAAAGATTACACAAATATCACCTATGATATATTCCTCCCACTCCTAGGTATTTATCCGCCCAAAAAACCACAGAAGCACATGACTATAAAAAATGTCTATGAGCTGGGCGTGGTGGTGCACGCTTGTAATCCCAGCATTTGGGAGGCTGACACTGGAAGATTCAGGTTCACGGCCAGCCTCAGCTACCGAGTGAGGCCCTCTGCAACTTAGTGACACCCTGTTTCAAAATAAAGAATAAAAAATAGGACTGGGGGTATAGCTCGGAGATAGAATGCCCCTGAGTTCAATCCCCAGTACCGCAAAAAAAAAAAAAAAAAAAAAAAAAAAAAAAAAAAAAAAAAAAAAAAAGTCTACGAAAGTTAAGAGAAGCTTTAATTGTAAAGGACAAAAACTGAAAATACCCCAATGTTCACCAATAGGTAGAGAAATAAACTGTAGTATATCCACTCAATGGAGTACTACTCAGCCATAAAAAGGAATGAACTACTTGTATTCTAACAACATGAGTCAATCTCAAAATAACAAGCTGAAAGAAACCAGACCAAAATCAATATATAATTCCATTTATTTTAAATTCTAAAAATACAAACTAATCTACAGTGACAGAAAGCAAACTAGGGAAGCCGGGTGTTGTGGTGCATGCTTATAATTCCAGTACTTGGGAGGCTGAGACAGGAGGATCGTAGGTTTGCAGCCAGCCTCAGCTACTTAGTGAGGCCCTCTGCAATTTAGTGTGACCCTGTTTCAAAATAAAGAATAAAAAATAGGGCTAAGGTACACGTGTAGCTCAGAGGTAGAATGCCCCTTCAATCCCCAGTACTGCCGAAAAAAGAGAAAGAAAGCAGACTAGGGGTTACCTGGGAGTGGAATGCAAACAAAGAGGTACATGAGAGCTTTCTGGGATGCTGAAGTACTCTACTCTACCTCTTGATTGTGGTGGTGGTTACATGACCATTCCCTCTGTCAAAACTCACAAAACTGCTCACTTTTTCAACAGTGAATATTATCATTTGCAAATTATAAAGCTTTATCAAAAAATGAAAACAAAAACAAAACACACCACCAAACTAAAGGTGCCATCGCCCCCGCAAGGTCTGCAGCTCACCCGCCTGTCCCGGGACACTGTCTGTTACAGGGAAAGCCACCGCGGCTCACAGGGCAACAATGGCCGCGCCGGGCGAGGCCCACGAGGTCCGCCCTCAGTCAGGAGTTGCAGTTTCCAAACGCAGGAGGCCAGAGAAGGGCGTTCAGTGCGGTTCAACTCGCAACGCGTCATCTCCCGGTGGAAGGTGAGCGGGCAGCAGCCACCCGGTCCTTGGTCACTTGGGGACCTCCCCAGTTGGACGGCTAGGCACAAGGTCCGCACGCTGCTGGCTCGCAGTCAGGAGTGGCTGGAGCCTGCTCATGGCCAGACGGACACGCCGCTGGTGGGGGAGTGGATTAACACCTGCGCCAGGAGGAAATCTCTAATCTGCAACCCTGGGCCTTCCCCACGCCCGGCCTGCTCCTCAAACTGAAACTCTGTAATACCAAAAGAGTCGAGGAACTGACCCACGGCCTGAGCCTGGGCCAGGAGGAAAGAGGGCAGTGACCTGGGGCCAAAAGCTGGCCCCATGACAGGCTTCCTGCACAAACCTCGGCGGACGGCCAGGCTAGCCACTGCCGGCTTAAAGCACCGAAGCACGTCAATGTGTTTCCAAAGCAGGGCTGAACACACAACTGGAAGAAATGGGCACACACACACACACACACACATATATGCATGTGTGCACACACGTACATGCATGCTAAGAGAACACACGTGTGCGCACATGCACACACGCCATGAGAGTCTCCTGGTCCCCAGCGGAATCTTTCACTTGACCATTACTGGAGCACAAGGCACGGCGACACAGGTGCTCCTTAGCGACGACACAGGTGCTCCTTAGTCCTGACCTCGGGCCTTTGGCTGTGACGTGACCTCAGGGAGCGTGAAGAGGATCCACGTCTGCCACTGGCCACCTCCGCCTTTGCTAAGACTGGCCTGGGGAGGCAGGGCCGAGTTCCTAAATCAAAGCTTTAAAGGAGTGCGGTGCTGTGCTCACCACACTATTTGCAGACTCGATATACTACAATCTTATCTGCCCTATAATTTAGGGTTCTGGCCTGGAATCCAGTAAGAGTGGAAACTTCTGGTTCTAAACATAGCCTGAACCCAAAAGGAATTCTGGTTTCATAAAATCGTCTGTGTCGCAGTCTTGCCAATGTTGTCCCACGCCAGCCCGAGCGTGAGCCTGGGGCTCGGTCACTGCTGTTCATCCAGAGGTACGAGCACACAGGGTCCTCTGCCCGTTCCCCATTCCAGGCTCCAAGGAGGGCAGCGTGCTGGGCCATCCAAAAGCTCAGGAGCAGAGACACAGGGCCTGGGACCAGCACGGCAGCCTTGGAACTGGGTGAGATGGTCCACAAGCACAGATCAGTCACAATCGCAGGACTACTCCTTCCCCGGAAGCTCCCACGGACGGGAAAGAAGAGGGCATCCTTAAAACAGAGGATGACAGATCCCCTCTTAAGCAACACCTGGGTTCTAGGCCTCACACAGAACCAGGGCCGCCTGTGGACGGCCAGGAGGCTCCAGGACGACAGTCAGGAGCCTCACATGCCTCCCGTGGTCTGTGGCACCTGTGCTGCTCGCAAGGCTGTGGACACAACGGGGAAGGGTGCTAGGTGGAGACACCCAGGAGCCTCGAGCTCCTCACCCCGGCCCCTGGCAAAGCTGAGCCGGGACAGCCTCTCCTGGGTTCAGCCCATCCAATTGCTGGCTCCCAGCCTTGCTCTGCAAGGGTGTCCAAGTGCTCACCCGCACACGGGTGAAAGGAGTGGTCCACATGTGCCCCAGGAGAAGGGAGAGCTGCGAGGGTGTCTTACTGAAACGCCACTCACAGGTAAGGAAGCCCTGTGGAGAAGGCCAAGTGGCGAGGCTCAGCCTGCAGCCAGGACTCCTCGCCCTCCGCCCTAGGGGAAGGGGGGGACAAGAAAAGCACCCCAGCACTCGGGGGCGGAAGCCTTCAGGACATCACACCTGCCACAGCTTCACACGCTGCAGCATTGAAAGCACAGAGAAGGGGCCGGGCAGGGAAGGCCGGGCTGGGACCCCACCCACCCACCCACAGAGCGGTAGTGGACAGGACCACCCCACGGGCACACTCCTGCCCACGACGGACTTCCCGGAGCAGCTCAGAAATGGCAGTAGAGCCGAGCATGGTGGCGTACACTTGTAATCCCAGTACTTGGGAGGCTGAGACAGGAGGATCACAGGTTGGAGGACAGCCTCAGCAAGTAGTAAGACTCTCATCAACCTAGTGAGACCCTGTTTCCAAATAAGAAATAAAATCAGGACTGGGCGTGGTGGCGCACACTTGTAATCCCAGTACTTGGAAGGCTGAGACAGGAGGATTGCAGGCTTGTGGTCAGCCTCAGCTACTTAGTAAGGCCCTCAGCAACTTAGTGAGACTCTGTTTCAAAATACAGAATTAAAAGTAGGCCTGGGGGTGTAGCTCAGAGGTAGAACGCACTTGGGTTCAATCCCTAGTACCGTGGGAAAAAAAAAAAAAGAAAAAAAAAAAAAAAAAGAAAGAAAGAAAGAAAGAAATGGCAAGAGAGGGAGTGGAGTGTAGAAACAGGGGTTGGAGCCGGGCGTGGTGGCACACGCTTGTAATCCCAGCATTCGGGAGGCTGAGACCGGAGGATCCGGGTTCGCGGCCAGCCTCAGCTACCTAGTGAGGCACTCCGCAACTTAGTGAGACTTGGTTTCAAAATAAAGAATAAAAAATAGGGCTGGGGGTATAGCTCGGAGGTAGAATGCCCCTGAGTTCAATCCCCAGTACCG
>PVLC010009496.1:0-53854 GCA_004027655.1 Graphiurus murinus
TTTTTTTTTTTTTTTTTTTTTTTTTTTTTTTTTTTTTTTTTGCAGTACTGGGGATTGAAATCAGGGGCATTCTACCTCTGAGCTATACCCACAGCCCTATTTTTTTATTCTTTATTTTGAAACCGAGTCTCACTAAGTTGCGGAGTGCCTCACTAGGTAGCTGAGACTGGCAGCAAACCCGGATCCTCTGGTCTCAGCCTCCCGAATGCTGGGATTACAAGCGTGTGCCACCACCCCGGCAAATGACATGATTTTGTTCTTCTTTATGGCTGAGTAATATTCCATTGTGTACATATCCCATAGTGTCATTTCAAAAAATAGGCAAAGAATCTAAATAGACAATTCACAAAACAAGAAATATAAATGGCCAATAAATGTATGAAGAAATGTTCATCATCACTAGCAGTCAGAGAGATGCAAATCAAAACTACCTTGAGATTTCACCTAACCCCAATTTAATGTCAATCATTAAAAACACCACCAACAACAAATACTGACATGGGTGTGGAGAACTGGGAACCCTAATATAATGTTTGTGGGATTGCAGATTAGTGAAACCACTTTGGAAAATAATACAGAGGATCTTCAGATGAATGGAAATGAACCTACCATATGATCCAGCAATACCACTTCTGGGTATCTACCCAAAAGAATGGAAACCAAACTATCAGACCAATGCATGTGTATCTATATTAATATCTGCACAATTCACAATTGCCAAACTATGGGACCAGCCAAGATGTCCATCAACAGATGAATGGATTCTCCATTTTTTAGTTAGCATTGTCCTATAACATAGAGCTTTATACATCTCATTTATTTATATTTTGTGTAATCATGAATTCATATTTTAATCATTGAATATTTTGTTTTACTCTCACTACTAATTTTAAAGAGTATGTAGTCTTTACTGTGGTAAATGGGAACCGATTTAGACTGACTTGTCCATTCTTCTTGTCATCATGCTTATAGTACTTCTTTATTTTAGGGCACATAAAATAATCTATGTGCTCCTTGAAATCTATCTGAGTCAATATGCAATTAACCATTTTAGTAGAAGATACTATCTTAGGTCTTAGTGTGTTCATTGCTACTGAGTTTTATTTTTTCTAGATCTTAATAAAAAACAACAGAAAATAATTTTAATAAGCTGCTATATACACACACCTGCACACACTCACACACATACATACGATGTATTTATCCCAACCCCTACGCTGTGGGGCTCTGCCTTCTTGGTATCCACTACCTCTTTGACTAATAAATCATAACTTCCTACTATATTTTGCCATTATTTTAACTCTTGACCACTGCTATCTCCAAATGATGAGAGAGAAGTGATAGAAGTGGAGAGAATTCTAATTATTTTTATGAGGTCAGCAAAATTGATCACAAAACTTGAAAATAACATTCCAGAAAAGGAAGTGACAGGCAATTCTTATATTAAATATTAATAGAATGATATAGTAGCACAATGAAAGCAAAAATATGATAATCATCTAAAACATTTTAATTTAATATACAGAAATATAAGTAAATTATTAAGCAAAGAGAAAGATTGACATGATCCTAACTTCATATAAATAAACATTTGCTATATATCATCATTGATAAATAACACAAAAATATGATTTGTTGAAAAAAGACATAAAGACCATATACTATATATTCACATTCATATAAAATTACAGGCAAAATTAATTTATGCTACTAAAAGGTAATAGTAGTTCTATTTTGGCATAATGACCAAAAATGAGCCTAAATGGCTTTTACATTGCTGTTGATATTTTACTTCTTGATCTCTATTGCTTATACACATGTGTTCAGTTTACGAAAACTCATCAAGCTACACCTAAAATTTAGGTCAACCTCTGTATATGGTACCTGCTTCAATAAGAATGCACTTACAAACCAAAGTAAATAACACAGTTTATCTAGGTTGCTGGATATGGAGTCAACATGTAAATTGCCATAAGAAACAATTATACTTCTGTATCCAAAAATAAATATTAATAGAACATATTTTAATGGATAAATTTATACATGAGATATAATAAGCTGATGTTTATTTATGAAGGTAATTAAAAAACTTTATTTCATACATGTCTTAATATGAAACCCTTTCATTGGCATATATTGCCTTTGTTTATCTCACCTTTATCTCTGGTCACATCTCCTACCGATTCACTACTCCTTACAAATAACACTCCATTGTGAAGTCTCACTACATGATTTCAAAACTTAGTTCTGTGTGACTTAGAGAAGACAGTTATTCTGCTTGCAAAAGACTATATGAGAAATGCCAGCAGTTACTGTTGATTAGAGGTGGAATAGCATCTGCTTGATAAAGTCATGCCTGATGCTTGTTGTGTGGCACTTTTGAGCTGCCATGGCTCTTCGCAAACATCTCTATCATACTTGTTAATCCTATCATAATTTAATTGTTTTCATAAATGTTTTCCTTCAAGACTGTGGTATTTTAAGGTGGACATGCATTTTCATCTTGAATTCATAACATAGCCTATATATATATATATATATATATATATATATATATATATATATATATATATATATATATATATATATATATATATATATATATATGCTGAACTCAGTTATTGAATCATGCTAGCTTAAGGCCAATTTTGAAGATGTGAAGTGAGGAGATGAAATGTTTAGCTGACCTGTCCATGTATTACAACTAGTTAAGGCAATCTCCTGGTTCTGGTAATATTCCCCTCCCCTAAGACTGTGATCAACAGCCACTCTGCTTCTCACACCAAGTGCACCTCATAAGGAGGAATGCTGAATGCATTTGGTAAAAAACTTCTGAATTAAAATTGAACTAAATTTTACAAGAGTGAGCAATGTTGAAGAACAGATCAATGATAATTCCTGTAAAGTATCCTTAACAGAATTGTCAAAATAACCTCTGAATTCTACAGAACTACTTATAAACGTGAGCCAAATAATATGGTTTAAAAATATTTTTTTTATCACCTTGTCCACTTTAAAAGTGCTGCTCTCCTACTCTCTTTCTATAAAAAAAAAATCAAACACTGAATTTCTCTTAATTTAATACTGAGTTTTCTTCCTAGAATGCTCTGAACCCCACATGCTTTTTTTTTTCATCCTTTTTCTCCCCAATATGAATTTCTTTGAAACGCTTTCCATGACCACACTAAACATGTTCTCATCATCCACCATAATAGGATATGACTGCAATTTGTTTGTTTTATTTACTAGGGTTAACAAGCTTATAAAGTACTTTTCATATTTCTTGTTTATAATCCATGTATTCCCATACCACTACCCACCAGAATATATCCTTCCAGATTACAGATGTGTGAGTGTGATTGTGTGTGTGTGTGTGTGAACATTTGTATCTATGTATCTACATATGTAGTTCACAAAATTATATGAAATGCCAAGTATAGCTTATGATAAATTAAAGTAATTCAGTCAGTATTTGTATATTTACCATTATATATATGTGTGTGTGTGTATATATATTTTTTTTCTTTTTTTTTGCCATATTGGGGATTGAATCCAGGGACATTCTACCACCAAGCTACACCCCCAGCCCTATTTTTATTATTTATTTTGAAATAAGGTCTCACTAAGTTGCAGAGGGCCTCTAAGTAGCTGAGGCTGGCCACACACCTATAATCCTCCTGTCTCAGCCTCCCAAGTACTGGGTTTACAAGTAGGAGCCACCATGCCTGGCTTAATATAATTATTTATAAACTCATAGTGCCATGATGTCTTGGTCTCTCTAAGTCAAATTTTCTTGGTTGGAATCCTGGCAAGGTGTACATTCAAAAAGTTTTTCTTTCTGTATCTCATGGCATAGACACTTTCAGATGGTTAAGAATGTTAAATCAATGTTAGTATATATAAAACTCTTAGGATGATATTTGGTACAGTGTGAATACTTGATAAAACTGAACTAAGATTATTTACTATCTTCAGCTGCTTTCAGAAAGAAAGTCCTTTAAAATTCCAGTTAGCATACTTTTATTTGTTGAGTTAATTTCCTATGCACCCTGCCACCCCTAATACTGAATTTCTATACTTTCACTATACATTAAACTTTTAATCTAAAATTCCAAATATAGTTAACAAATGTTTCTCATATAATATTGATTAGACAGTGTAATTCTATTAGTTACATTGATTGAAGTATACTCTAGTTCAGATATTTTGAATTCAGAATTCATCTGTTAGATTCAAGTGGTCTCTCTGCAACCCTAAAATGATATGCAGATTCTTTTGTGCAAATATGCATATGTTTATCCAGGGGATAGGACTCATAGCTTTTACCATACATTCCATGGGTGTCTCTGACCTCCAAATACCAGAATTATTCCCAGAAAGACCAATCTTCCACATATTTGTATCTAAACTGGCTTTGGAAAGTCATATAAAGACTCCTTCAGAAATTAGAGTTGAGTATATTTTTAAGAGCTGTCATTAAAAAAATGTTATTTTCTAGTTTTCCTGAAAGTAAACATTGTCATTTAACCCTTGTTTCCTACCTAGAATGAAAAAACAAAATTATTATTTTTATGTCTTACTTCTTTTTCCTAATAAATTATAACCACTCTATTGAGAGATGTTATCTTGTTTTAAAGATAAAACTATTATTTTCAAATAGTATAATAGTTTCCTAGGCAACCCAAGTATCCTGGAAAAAGTTGCTCTTTCTCACTGGGGGAAATTTTTTCAAAGAAGATGCTATCATCACACCTAGAGAAAATGAGACGTTAAATAATGTCACATTTCTCTGTGTGCCTACCTAAGTGGATTGTCTCAGCAGGAACATTTAGAAAAATAAAAGACCTGTTGTGATTTTAATGATCCATTTAAAGTTAGAAAATTATTGTTCATCCCTGCTTTCTAAGTGATAACTGGTCTTAGAACAATGCAGTTCTTATGTGGAAGGATGTGCTTGTGAAAGTGAAATAAAGTACACTTTGAGTGATGCTTAACTGACGCTATTTGAGGGGAAGCCACAAGCATCTTGTACTAAATTAATAGTAGTAGAACATATTCAAGGAAACCTCCCAAGATAACTTCAGATCATGTCTGTCTTTCCATTTCAAGATCTTCATTGTTTAGTTTAGCCCTCTTACCCCACAATGTTTTGGGGAGTCCTAACAGCTAGACTCAGTCTTACTTTCATTGATTTTTATGATATACTCTGATATTTTCCATTTACCTTTATTATCAATCTGATAGTTGCCCAATTAGGAAAAGAAATACCTTATTTTCTCTCCCATTAATAAATTCATGGCTGAAACATCTATAACAAAAGACATTAACAAGAGAAGAATATGCAAACTTATTTAATTTGTGCATAATAATATTTATGCATTATTTCAATTTAAATCTAAAGTTAATTAAACCTACAATAGTATTAGAAGTGCAATAATTGAATTAAACAGAATGAATTACTCATTATCATAAATTACTCTCAGTGTATCCACTTGTTCTGTGTGTGTGTGTGTGTGTGTGTGTGTGTGTGTGTGATTGTTGTTTTATAGTACTGGATTGAATCTAGGTGCATTATACCTCTCAGCTATACCCTCCAGCTTTTTTTTTTCTTCTGTGGTATTAGGGATTGAAGCAAGGGGTATTCTATCTCTGAGGTACACCCCAACTCTTTTTTATTTTTGTTTTTAAACAGGATCTCTCTAGGTTGCTGACATTCTCATTACTTTGCTGAGGCTGGTCTCAAACCTGAGATCCTCCTGTCTTAGCCTCCCAAGAATTGGATTACAGGTGCATACCACTACACCTGTCTTGTGCCTGTTTTTATATAACTTTTCATATTTGATCCTTTATATTACTCTTCTTGAACCTCTTGTCTACTGCCAAGCCTCCACTCCCACTGTTTAGCAACCCATTTTTCTTTATTCATCTGACATAGAGCTTTGGTGCAATGCAGACATTTAAGACACTGTTAAATTTGTATAATATTATAGGTTTGGACTGGGAAAATGGAGAAAGAGGACTACTTAAGGTTAAAGATATCATGACTAAAATATACTTATATATTCTGCAACTAAATTATTTCGAAGAAAATAAACTTACTATAAGATTTAATGGTTTGCTAAGTTTTATGGTTTCTGTAGACCCAATTGAAGAGTTTTTAAGTGCACCATATTTTTTAAAAGACTAATTGTGACATAGAGGATGCTCCACAGTGGGCACATGAGAAATTTGTTTTCTGGCATAAGAGGACTCACCATTATTCATTAAATTCAAATTTGGCATACATCCCACACTGAACTACCCCATTTCTTTTGCCTATACCATACACTAAAATTAAACAAACTATATCAGATATCTAAATATCAGAGCTAAAATTATATAATATTTAGAAGAAAACATAAGAATAAATATGCATAACCTTAACTTGGCCAATTACTTCTTAGATACAATATATCAAACATACAATTTAAAAACAAAAATAAATTGGACTTTTCTAAAATTTTAAAATATTGGCAGCAAAAGGATTATAAGGTCAGAAGAAATCTTAAGAATGGAATAAACTATTTCAAATTATATTAAATAAAGGATTAGTATCCAGAATATATAACATACTCTTCCAATTCAGTAATGATACTACAAGTAACAAAATTAAAAAGTGTGATAAATGTTTTTTCTCTAAATACTATAAACAGAGTTTTGGTAAGCCCATGAAAAGTTGCTCAGTGCAATTATTCACTGTAAGTATAAGGCTGAGGGGGATTTGGACACTTATTCATTGCTGATAGAAATGTAAAATAGCGATTTTGATTTGAAAATAGTTTGGCCTTTTCTCAAAATGTTAAATGTAGAATAACTATAAGACTCAGCAATTCCATTCCTAAATAATTACTCTAGAGATTTCAAGCCCTTATGAACCAAAAAACCCATACATGAATACTCCTAAACATAGCAGCATTTTTCTTACTAGCCTAAAATTGAAAATAAACCAAATACCCATTAACTGATGACAAGATAAGCACAATGCTGTATGTCCATAAAATTAAATATTCAACATTAGTAAGGAATGAAATATTTGATACATGAAATTGTGAAAATATGATACAACTCTAAGAAGCCATTCAGAAAGAACTATATACCCTATGCTACCACTCATAAGAATATAATAGGCAAATCAATAAAGACAGACAAAAATAAGTTTCAAGGGATTGAGGAAAAACAAAGAATGAGAAGTGACTATAATTTTTCTTGGACATTCTGTGTAAGTGGAAAAGAGCTAATAACATGCTGAGTAACACTTGTGAGATTCACCCTGATCATTAGTTGCTTCTAAAATTCTCATTCTGACCAGTGTGTATGAAATGGTTTATACTGGCTCATAAATTACACTCTTTAGGGCAGTGAGAAATAAAATTGGTATAAATATGGCATCACAATTAAAAACAGAAATAGTTTTGACAGGAAAGATAGCTGGTCATGGGATAAGTAACACATGTTTACTACCCCCTATTTTAAAAGTGATATACAGAGAATTACAGATTTACTCAAAATCCCAATTCTGGGTATTGGTGAAACAAGGACTTAGAAACTTTTCACCTCCTGATGTGTTTCCTTCTTCTCCATCTATATTTATTACTTAAAGGTATGAAACACTGATGCTTGTGGATGTAGTAATGATGTATGTTGAGGAAAATGCTTCACTGGGGTCAGTTTATTACATGACAGTAAAAACAAAAATGTTTGGAGTCAGAGCAACTTGTGTTAGAATAACAGTTTTGCCTCATACTACTGTTGTAACCTCAACAAGATGTGGCTTAGACTGTCTCTGGTGCTGTCATTTGAAACCTGAAATTAGATGCTTAGCCTAATTCCTGGAATTTGAAAAGTACTTAGTAAATGTTAACTATGAACTTTTTTGGGTTATCTTATTGTTTTGATCGATGTGACTGCCTCAATTTTCTCATTTATGAAGTAGGATAATTTAAGTTAAATGTTTGTTGTGAAGTTTAAATCATATTGTATGTACAAACACTTGACCTAATCAGTTTATTCATGACAAATATTTAGTCAACAATGATTCTTTTGAAAGTTAAAGTACACAGAGTCTAAGTATATAAGTGCAACTTTCCTAGAGTATAGACTTTTTGAGCACAGCTTTTTAAAACTATGTTATCCAAAGCCATCCACTGCTGCCAGAAGATTGATCTCATTTCCTATGTAGATGTCCTTTGATAGGTTTCTTTTATTGGCATAAATATCTTCATATTTTTCAGTAATAAGTTTAGATAAATAGATCCTATATACATGTATACACCTATATCCAAAATACAGGTTGACTATTCTAACCTAAAATTTCAGAATCCCAAATGCCTTGAAATCCAACAAAGCATTTGGGATTTTGAGTATTAGGGTTACTCAACCAGGGAAGATTATGAAAATTTTCTAAAATACAAATAACTCCAAAAGTTGAAAGCTTTCGGTCCCAAGTATTTCACTTAAGATATCATAAAAATGTATCTCAAGCTGCTTTTTATTCACACCTTATATTCTTCAGATATTGCTATGAACATGCTTTAGTTCATTTTCTTCCTGATATCCTCATAAGACTAAAACTGAACTCAGCAGAGTAGCTGGCTCACAGGGAAACAGAATAATCTCACAAGGGTGTTGTTTTTCATATAAAAACTCCATCAAAGAAGTGAAATACATATATTTTCTTGTTGAAACTTATAGCAACCCTCATAATATTCTATGGGCCATGAAAACTAACCTGGAATAATATGTTCTAACAGCTAACTGCCCGAGTTTCTTTTAGAAGCAAAGTGAAATCCACCAAATTTACTGATACTTTTAGTAATGTACATAAAACAAACATTTTTTCCTGCAAAACTACTTTTGTAAGTTTCTGTAAAACTATAGAACTACTTGAAAGAGAAAAAGGTGGTATAAAATACTTATCAAATACTACTGTTCTAAGTATTATGCGACATGCAGAGAGAAACAGAACAAAAACCAGTTACCGTCCTACCTTAACATATACATCAGTGCCATGGGGAAGAAATATTTGTTTGTCAACATAAATTGGTAACATGATGAAAATGAGAAAATTGTTTGGGTCTTTTGAAATCCAGGAAGACTTCAGAGGAATAGCTGAATTTTTTCCTGTGCTTTGTAGACTTCAATCAGTGGAAAAGAGTAGGATGTAAGGAAAGGCACAAATATAATAATGAGGCAAGAGAAATGTTCAGATTAATTAGAAAATGAAATTGCCACTGTGACAGAGGAATGAGGAAGGTGGCTTGGGATATAGATTGAGGCCATGTGGAGGTGTCCAGCTGCTGCTAATGACATCAGTGCCAATCCTAAAACCTGTTTCCCCGGAAAGCAGGAAGCTGATAAAAACTGAGTGATGGATCTTGATTTCAAAAAGCCTTCAGAAGAGTTAGCAGGCAACCAATTATATGAGATAGTATAAATTATAAACCATAGTCTTTCTTATTTTTCCTCAAAAAGTGAATTAATAAAAGAGCACATTTCTACCAAAGGAAAGAGAAAGCACTCGTTCTGTGAGCCAGTTGTAATTGCTAGCATTCTCTTCATATAGAAAGAGAGGACTCCAGAGAGAAAGAGCTTAGATTTGGAATGCCAGGAATGTTCCAGGTGTAATTTTCACTTTTATGATGATTTCAGTTAACAGCTATTTTTAGATTTCCTTACATTGTTCATTTTGGCAACATTTAAATTTTTAAAATTGGGTTTAGTGTATATCTTTCTCTGCCTTTCTTCCTCAACTTTTGCTGTTTGCCTCACTCTTGCTTCTGTTGTTCTTCAGAAACTGCAGCAGTTGACCTGCCCTTGTTTGAGGTTAAAGCTTACTTTTGCACAAAGCTACAGTTGAGAGCTCCTTGAGTTTCCTTCACAGGACTGATGAGCTCTCTTGGAGATTTGGAATGCTTCTGTGAGTTTTATGTGTCCTCTGAGGCATGGTCTCACTGCTTGTAATTCTCATGGAGTTTCTCCTCGTGGAGCTTGGGACAATTTCTTGGGAATGGAGAGTTCTGGGAACTTTGCTGTTTTCCTACCTACACTTTCCACACATACATTCAGAGCATGAAAAAAAAAAAAAAAAGCAACATCTGGCCTTTGACTTATGTCTACCTCAGTAATTGTCACACTATAGTACAAATGAATCAACTATCTGTTTTTATTTTTATTTTATTTTTGGTACTTAGAATTGAACCTTCAAACCTGCGATCCTCCTGTCTCAGCCACTGAAGTACCAGGCAACTTGATGTTTTTAAATTCAACTTTAGTCCCGTATTTCTCAATATTACGACTCATCAGTTCTGAAGTGGGAACTCAGAATATTTGTGTAAGCTAGTTATCTCAGGTGATTCTTTTAAAGGTGATACTTCTCTGAGAAATACAAATATAGAAACTAAATTTTCCTGTCCTGATGCTTCAGCAAGTTTCTCATAAGTATCATTAAAACTTATCAGTCATCTCTTGAACAAAGGGAAAGGGTATAGTATTAAATTTCCCCCACTTCTCTTAGATCATCATCATAATTTAAACAAAATAAAGTAATCTAGATCAGAACACTACAAAAAATGGAATAATACAGGATGATAAGCACTTGTGTTAGGCCCAACCTTAGCAATTTTAGTGTAAATTAGAATCCTCTCCATAATGGATTTTAAGCTTTAATACCACATGTTACAGATAGTTCCTAGCCTCCTTTGAACATTTGTGCTTTCATCTCCTGCTACAGCAGGACTCCTCTCAAGCAGATTCACATTATCCTTGTCAAAGCAGATTCTCAGTTATTAACAATCAGGACTACCCATCTGATGTGGTGAAACATACCTGTAATCCCAGTACTTCAGAGGATAAGACAAGAGGATCACAGACTAGAAGCCAGTCTTAGCAACTTAGTGAGATTCTCAGAAACTTAGTGTGAACTTGGCCCCAGTAACAGCAAGAAAGAGAGAGTGACAGTGAGAGAGAGGATAATAATAATAATAATATTAATAATAATAATAATAATCAAAAAAGAAACTCAGGAGCCAAGGACTACCAAATTAAAAACTTCTTCTATATATAATCACAGGTATGGAAGAGCAACAAAATGGGGAGAGTCATAGAAAGAGAATAAATGACCATGCAAAGGTCTTTTCCTATAGCATACATTATAATTATAATTTAATAATTATATATAATATATTTATATGATTAATATATATATATGTATATATATAATTTGTTCCTTTCTCAGAAATCTCTGTAACTTGCTAGTGTTCTAATACTGGGAGACATTTTCCACTCCATGACAAGGCCTTCCTTTGGGAGTTCTTAGATCTAGTTGGGTGATTTGAGGAGTTGTAAGAATAAAAATACCCTCCTGGACACATACTTGTAAATGGAATGAGATGGCATTTTAGATTGTAAAGGGTGAAATGATAATATTGATGCTGGATAGGAGCAAATAAATTAGAAAGCTTGGTTTAAACAAGAGTATTTTATGGAACCACTATGTGAAACTGAATTTTCTTCCTTTTTTTATTTTTAAGGAAACAGTTCCACCTGTCTTTTTTAACTTTTCTAATGTATGTATAGCCTCTATATCTTGTTTTTCCCCAAACTTGTCTGACATTTGTATGTCCTGTCTGATCCATGGACAAAACTGGGTATCATTACAAAAGGCTGTTATTTCCTCTATCGTTGCCTCAAGGTCATTTATTTGACTCTTCTTTTCCCTAAGCTTTGTGTCCCTAACACAACTTCCTAACATTTCAGACAGCTTCATATCCCTTGAGCAATTCTTATGTTGTGACTTTCTGAACTTCACCCCTGGTCCATTCCATGCAATTTCAACTTCCAGTAGTGCTGACCTAAATTAAAGTTATGAGATTCTATTTGCTCAGAAGTGAGATAACAAATGTTTTATACTTGGATTATGCCTCTATATTAGCATTGCCATGTCAGTAGTACAGCCTTTCCAAACTGTGTGTGCATGCGTATGTGTGTATGTGTGTTATTGGAGATTGAACTCAGTAATGTTCTATCTCCAAGCTATGCCCCCCCTACACTTTTTAGTTTTTATTTTAAAACATGGCCTCACTAAGCAGCTGAGAATCTTGCTAAATTGCCCAGTGTGTTTCAAACCTGCAATCTTCCTGTCTCCCAAGTACTTAGATAAAGGTGTGCACCACTGCACCCAGTTATTTTTAATTTCTCAATGTGTTATATTCTGGAAACAATTAAAATGTCTCACTCATCTTTATACCCTACTTCTTTGAATTGAACCCAGGAGTGTTTTACCTCTGAGCTACACCCTAGCCCTATTTTATTTTATTTTTTTATTTTGAAACAGGGTCTGGCTAAGTTGCTGAGAGTCTTACTAAGTTGCTAAGCCTGTCCTATGACCTGTGGTTTTCCTGTCTCAGCCTCCCAAGTACTGGGATTACAGGCATGTACTACTATGCTTAGCACAGTTTTGGGTTAGATATCCATCAATATTTCTGCATCTTGAGACTGACAACCCTCTCTTTTAATAAAACCATGTCTCGACCTCCCAAATACTAGAATTATAGGCATGCACCAACATCTGGCCAGATTTTTATCTCCCTTTATGTTGGTCACATCAGTCACAAAAATCTTAAGGGGATTTATCTTAATAAATGTCTTTTGTAAAAAACAAATCATTCACAAATCAACTCATTTGATTAGGGTTTTTATCCTCATCACTTCCTTCATAAGAGATCCAATAGTTAATATTCTCTACTGATGTTTTATGTCACAATCTAAATGCCAAGCAAATTACAGAGAAATAAATTGGCCATAGGTTATATATTTATTCAGATACCCATTTTATCTGGAAAAAATTTCTTTCACTTTTATATTATTATAAAATATTAGGTGATGAAATCTTTTTTCCTGAGAATTATTTTTCTTATACTATTCTTAGGTTCATTCTTAAGAAGTTATAATATTGAGTTACTAAGCGATAAGAATCCTGAAATATTTAAATGTATTGTTAAATTATTTCCCAAAGTGTCATACAAATATATAATCTCTTTGGTTATGTCAAAAAATCCCATTTATTATACTTTTACTTTCTCCATATATTCATTTTAGTGATTTTAACAAACTTGATATTAAATATGATATATTTTATGAATTGAATTACGTTTATTACTAGTGAGTTGGGCAACCACTACCCTTTCCTCTATGGAACTAGTAATTATTAAGCTTAACCCACTCATGATTTTCCTTTATCTGCCTATAAATAGTCTCATAATTGTGTAACCTCTGTTACCAACTTACTATCAACACCCAGTTATCATGTAATCTGTTTTAGAAATCTCTCCTTCTGAAAACTGAGTTTTCCGTCTGAATGGATCCCTTTCTGCACTTCAGATCTAATTATGAGAAAGGCCTTTTCAATGAGAGAGTTCCATTAAAAATGATGCAACATCTAGTCTGTATCTCATCAGGTTCTCTTTAAGTCAGGCTCTGAGATATCCTTGAGAATAGAAGAAAAATTCTCAAATGAATTTAATAACAAAATGGTTTGTGATGTTATTACCATTAGCATTCCACATTAGGAAATATTTACTAGATGTCTAGAAAATTTTAATACAAAATTTCATAAAGTTCATGTAAATATTTATATGAGAAAGTGACACATTTTGGTATGAACATACTTTTATTTATTTATTTATTTATTTATTTATTTATTTATTTATTTATTTATTTATTTATTGTACTAGGGATTGAACCTAGAGGCATTCTACCTTGGAATTGCACCTCCCAGCTCTATTTTATTTTACTTTAAACAGGGTCTCAATAACTTAATGCAAGTTGGCCTTGAACCTTTGATCCTCCTGCCTCAGCCTCCCAAGAACTGGGATTACAGGCCTGCACCAGAATACACAGCTTGGGGATAAACTTTATGTGTAAAGTGCTATGCAGTTACTTGACACAGTGACTTTCCCAAACTATAATGACACACAGTAATGTACTCATAAAATTTTCTCTTTTTTTTTTTTTTTTTTTGGTAGTGAGGATTGAACCCAGGGGAATTCTACCACTGGATTATACTCCTAGACTTATTATTATTATTATTATTGTTATTATTATTATTATTGTTATTATTATTATTTTAAACAGGGTGTCACTAGTTTGCGGAGAGTTTCTCCAAGTTATTGAGGCTTTTTTTGTGTGTGTGTGTGCTACTGGGGATTGAACTTGGGGGCATTTTACCTCCGAGCTATACCCCCAGCCCTATTTTTTATTCTTTATTTTGAAACAGGGTCTCACTAAGTTGCAGAGTGCCTCACTAAGTAGCTGAGGCTGGCCACGAACCCAGAACCTCCAGTCTCAGCCTCCCAAATGCTTTTAAAAAATATTTTTATTGTTGCATTGTATTCTCACACCATAATGCAGCTCATAGTGAGAGTGACATACATGCACAAAACATTTAGTGAGTCCCCTCCACCCACTGGCTCCCTTCCCACTCCCCACTTCCCCATACAAGATATTAAGATTGGCATTGGTAGTCTCACATATGTGAATAATGTACGTGGACATGTTTCCTTCATTAATTCTCTCACCCTCCCCATGACCACCTCCCTTTCTTGGTCCACTGGAGTTTCTCTTTCGTTATCTAAAACCTCTCTTGATCTTGAACCTGTGATCAATCGTCCTGTCTCTGCCTTCTCTTTTCACTTCTAATTCAACTTTGCCAAGGAACTGATGAAAGCCACTATAGTTTCATTTGACTCTTGTCTCAGATGGTTCTCATTCTTTCCTGACTTCTCTTTTCCTTCTACTCCCTCCCCTACCTCCTATCTGCAGTTCCCTTCTTCGCCATCCTCTACTTTCTTGTTACATATATTGTCCAGGTTGTTATTTGTGTGGCCCAAACACCATGCTTCCCCACATCACCCTGAACAAGCTATCATTTTCTTATATCCAACTACTTATCATCTGTAGACTTTCACAGTCATTGCATACAATTACTGAAAATCTACCTATATGCTAGTTTTAGTCTAACTCAGTAGCATTCTGAAGGAGATTTGTTCCCTCTAATATGCTCTGCACAGTGCTTGCTACTAATTATGGGTACTTATATCCATCTGGAACTATTTCACGCTGTATTTGCTTGCTCTATTTGCTGCAGTCTCAGCTGTACTCCCTAATCTCAGTACTTTGTTCTCTGCCCTCATTGTAACAGCTCAGTAGTGCAGCCATTAAACCATTCAAGGGGATTAAAACATTTTGAAGGATTAGAAAGCATATTTAAAATGTTAATTACCTATCAATTCTTCAATAGTCCTTTCTTCCTGCATGTTTTTATTCCCCATTTTAAACTTACCACAACACAGAGCAATGAAAGCATATGAAAGAAACAGAAACATATATAGATATTTTTCAAACAACTGAGAACTCCATGTATTAGGAAACTCCTACATCCTGTGGGTTTTAGTTTATACTTTATATCAGTCGTATATAAATAAATGCAATATGCAAAGTTGCATTTTTATATTTAAAAGTCACTTAGAAACTCATTGACTCATTTCATTTCCCACACTAACATAGTAGAGAGGCAGACATTACAGATGGAGAAACTGAGGTTTAGAAATGTAACAGGACCAATATACCCAGGGCGACAGCTTATAAATGGGAGACCCAGGACTGGAACATGTATGTCATGAATTCTGTGCTATGTGTTTGCCTCATAACACTCTATCAAGGAAGAAATGAAAAAGCCTTGGTAGTGACTGTAAGAAGAATGATACTAGTTTTTTTCCTGTTTTTGTCTAATCAGCCAAGTCCAGGTGCACACTGTATGAGCAGATGGAAATGCAATTAAGACAGATGTGATGACAGTTCATTCACAGACTCTAATGCTTTCAAATCCCAATGCTAGTCTGAAAGCACAGATCACAGCAGGCAGACTGCAAGAATAATCAAATGTGGGCACAGATCTGTAAAATTTGTCGGACTTCTAGAATTTTGAAAGTGAATGGTATATAGTGATTTCAATATTATACTTATATCCTGAATTCCTTATGGAGGTACTATTTTTTCAAATTTAGAGAAAAAAGTTGAAGAAAATAAAATATATATGCAAAACCATAGATCATTTATACATCAAAGCCCTGTATAAGTCTGAATGGAAGAAAAGCAAAGACTTGGGTCTTTGGAGTCCTTGTAAGTTGTGTGTCAGCATTGTGTGAAAATCATAGCTCCGATCTTGGAGCAGACATGCACTGATAATCCTTCCCTCCATCCTCCCTCAGGATGAACCTTTGAGTTCAGATATTATTTGTAATTTAAAAATTTTAGACTTTCTGGTTGAGATAAGTTTCAGTCACTAAGAAGATAGTTACAAAATGGGCATCCTCATGGTTTCAAGGTAAACATGCTGAGGCTCAGAATTCTGGAGGTGAAATTCTTATGTTCATTCTTATGTTCAAATTGCAAGAAGATAAAAGTCATACAGCTAGAATCAAATGAAGTCAGCTGCCACTTTTGCCTTTAAAAGCTATGTCAGAGGGAGTCTGAGAAAAAAGGATTGCAGGGTTGAGGACAGCTTTAGTAACTTATCAAGGCTCTCAACAGCATAGTGAGATCCTGATTAAAATAAATGAAATTAGGGCTGGGTGTGTAGCTTAGACTTAGAGTGCCCCTAAGTACCACTACAAAGAAAAAAAAAATGCTTTGTGACATTTTTCAAGTCTCTTGATCTTTCTGAGGATCAGTTTTGTTTATCTGTTGAATAGAATTGCTATTTACCTACAAACACATCTCTTTAGATAAAAACATGTGCAGCATGAGAGGTGGGTCTAATTGCCTTCTTCTACATATGTATGTCCAGTTTTCCCAATATCATTTGTTTAAAAGACTGTATTTTCAGTAGCATATGTTTTTGTATCGTGTGTGTGTGTGTGTGTGTGTGTGTGTGTGTGTGTGTGTGTGTTGAAGCTGTAGTGGGCATGATGATACTGAGAGCAATGCTAGAGTGCTGGTTCCTGAGCCATATGCCCAGAGATTCTGATTTACCTAATCTGGGCTGCAACAAAGATTATGATTTATTATGATGTACCCCTAATGATTCTGAGGAAAGCATAAGATATATCAGCTAAATCATTTGCCTACAATGTAGCCACTTTCTCACCAAATGGATAATATCTGTCTTGGGAACCAGAACAAGATCTCAAAATTACTTGATTTCTGCAAACTCATGGAATGAGTGGGCATTTGAACTATTTTTTGTTGCTACAAAAGGTGCTTCTCATGCATCCAGCTTATTAACTTTAGTATTAAAGATTTGTTATTTTCTACTTCTCCCTTTTCAGTTGAGATTCAGGCTCTGAATTTTATGAGAATGTGTCAAGGACTGATAGTTATCCACCAATATCTGGTCTCTGTTCTGAAATGACTCCTCTTTCATTTGAGCGAATTATAATCCAGAATAAAGATTTCCCAACCTTCCTTGCAGTTGTCTAGGGCCTTGTGCCTAAACTCTGCTTACTGGCATAGGAGCAGAAGAAACATTGCCACGTTTCAGACTGAATCCAAGAACAAATGTGTTTTCTCTTTGACTTTTCTCCTCTGATGTTAGAAAGTAGAGATAGAGATTAGAATACTATGGACAATACAGCCTGAAGCAACACCATAGAAATAGCAACACATAAAATGAGGAAGATTTTGTTTCTTCACATCTTTGAAAAACATAGTCTAAACATTCTAACTTTTATGTCAGAAAGTCAGGAAGAGGAAAAAAAAATAAAACTTTTTTCTGGTTTAAAACTCTGCTATTTTGCAATTGTGTCAAACAGAAGTAAAAAGTTTGTTCTAATCAAAGTATAAAATAAGCACCCAGGGTTAGTGCTTTAGTGAGAAATACAGAGTCTTAGTTATTTCACTTATGAAATAGGCATCAAAGCACCTCTCTCGTAGGACAGTTAGGAAAGCCATAGGAGAAAAATATGTAAAATTGCCTTATTTAATGTCTGTGACTCTAAATGAGAATCTTTATAAGATTGTGTCTATGATGAAAATACTATCCTAAGGTGGGTAGATTAACTTAGATAGAAAACAAAACAAAATTAAAAAAATAAAAAGAAACAAAACCTCCTTCCAACTCTAGGCTGTGAGATTCTTTAAATAAACTCTAGACCTAAAGACCTTGAGCAAAACACACTAGGTAGTCTACATTTGATGTGAGAACTCTGATTAGCTTGCTGAGAGCAGATCTGGGAGTCAAACAGGGCCAAGAGTAAGGCTCAAGTCTCTTAAAAACATCAAGGAAGTGTCTGTGAATGTGGATATTAGGAAGGTGATCCAAGTGGTTAATTTACTATTTTTGAAGAGTGTGCAGTACAAGGGTTATGGAGTTGTATTCTCATTATCATGAAAAATTAGCCTGTCACAATACTGTAGGCAGAAATATGTACAGGTGTGCTTTCCTAATATTTGAAAGGGTGGCTTAGAAATGATACCAGAGGAGCATATGAAGGTAGTCATGTGGCAGTAAAATAACTTGTATTATTTTAAATCATACAAGTTGTACAGTATGTATTATTTAAAATTGCACAAGTGATGCAGTCTGTATTATTTAAAACCATACAACTGGTACAGTGTAGTAGAGGTGAAAGAATGGGAATAGCTTCAAATATTTGCAAGTGATGTGAACTAGAGAATTTTTTCTTATGTGTAAGCACAAAACTAGAAATTGTATGCCCATTAGATTCTGTCTGTTTAAATCTGGGGCAAGTTATTCTATTTGCTTTCTACAGTGTTCCTTACACTTGAATGAGATGCAGAGATACCTGAGGGGCTTTTTAAAAGCAAAAGCTCAGTTCCACTCAGAATTTCTGATCCTGTAGATTTGGGTCAGTTTGGGGTCTAAGAATTTGTGTGTCTAATGAATACCCAGGTCATGAGATTACACATTTTTGGGATCTACTGGCATACAGAATTTTCCCATGTTTTAAACAAGTAGGTGTGTTCTACATTGAGATCCCTCAGGAATGTAGGGTTTCCCCATTTTCTAAATAGATGTTAGATTATACATTGCTAGATGGCAAAGGATGAATTTTTTGTCAGAACATCAGGGCTCTGCTCAGTACTTGAATTCTTAGCAGCTTCAGATTTTTTTCTTTTCCTTCTGCTTTCCTCTCTTTCATTGATATGGTTCCAGGCAATAATACAATAATATGTCCTTTCAAATGTATGTTGCAGAAAGTGCTTTGTAGAATCATAGTGTGACAATAATTGTTTCACAAGAGGGAATTCTCCCTAGGTAAGTTGTTATGTCCACAGATGTTATTTTCAGTAGGAAGCAGGGACATTGGTTTTTGTGAGCCTGGGCCTTAGAGACAGGAGATTAAATGCTGGCCAGAACCTGGGTTTGGAACTTGCCTTAATTTTTTAATTGTCACATAAGTTTAAGAAATTTCCTAATCTTTCTATATGTCTTCACATTGGTGACATATGTGTTTGGTCATTTGAAATAATAACTTATGAGTGTATTTCAAACCATTAATCAGTTACTTCATTTAAAGTTAAATTACATTAGTTTTCATTTAACTGAGAAATATTAGACTCTAATTTAAGGAAAATAAGAGCTGTTCAGTTTTTGGTTCTTGGGATTGGAACCCAAGGACATTCTACCTCTGTGTTATATCCCCAGACCTATTTATTTATTGTTTTTTCAAATGTGTTTTTATTGATGCATTATAACCTCACATCATAATGTAAATCATGTTGACAATGACATAAATTCACACAGCACTTGGTGGGCTATCCCCCCTCCGCTGCCTCCCCATTTTGCCCCTTCCCAATACAGAGTACTGAGATTGATGTTGGTATATTCACATAGTTCACATAGTCCACAGTAGTATTTCCATTAATTAACCTCAGTCTTCCTCCCTCCCTTTCCATAGACCACCTCTTTGACTCCACTGAGGTTTCTCCTCCATTATCTGGAGTGGAGTTTATCTTGTAAACCAATTACTCCTTAGCTTGCCCATATTAGAGAAAATATATGTCCCTTCACTTTCTGTAACTGGCTAATCTCACTTAACACAATATTCTCCAAGTCCTTTCATTTTCTTGCAAATGACATAACTTTCTCTCTTTTTTATTGCTGAGTAGAATTGCATTTTGTGTATTTCCCATAATTTTATAATCAATTCTTCTTTGATGGAAACCTAGGTTAGTTCCATAATTTGGCTATTGTGAATTGTGCTGCTATGAAAATGAGTATGCATATATTACTGTAGTTTCCCAATTTCAACCTCTTTGGAAAGATACCCAGGAGTGGTATAGCTGAATCATATGGTGAATCCATTCCACTTTCTGAGGAATCTCCACACTGACCTCCATAGCTGCTGAACTAGTTTGCAATCCCACCAACAGTGTAGAAGAGTTCCTATTTCCCCACATCCTCGCCAACATTTATTGTTATTTGTCTTCTTGGTTATTGGCATTCTGATTGGGGTTAGATGGTATCTCAGTGTAGATTTTATTTACATCTCCCTGGTTGCTAATGATGCTAAAATTTTTTTCATGTATTTATTGGCCATTTGTATCTCTTCTTGTGTCAAGTGTCTGTTCAATTCAGTTGCCCATTTCTTGGTTGGGTTATTTGTTTTTATAATGTAAAGTCTTTAACATTCTTTGTGTGTTCTAAATGTTATTTGCTGAGGCTAACTTTGAACCTATAATTCTGTCTCATTCTCCAAAGTACTGGGATTAAAGGCCTATGCCACCACAACTGACTAAGAGCTGTTCTTGGTTAAAAAAAAAAAAATCAATAAAATGGAGAGACTGAGTTTTGGCAAAAATAAGTAAAAATTAGGTAGAACAGACACCTTAGCAAGAGAGACTTGGCAATTGGATAAGATAAAGATAGCTATGAGCATTCTTTTGTGTCTGCAAATTTGATAAGATGTGTATGGGAGCTAAGAGTGGGTGCTTTTGCATGACATTTTTATGGCAAAAGGTAGAGCTCTTTCCTTTTCATGTTTGGAATATGAGAGTATCCAAAGAAGGCTTAAAGATGTCGGCTATTAAATCCAAATTATTAAATATTCATAGAAGTGTTAATGTACCGCATATATACATATTTACTCATCATACATATTCTCTGGCTAGGAAAACAGTGATGAAAGCATTAGTTATATAATGAAAATAACAAAAAATTCTACTGAAAATGCAATTTCAAATGAAATAAAACATTTACTAATATTTACAACTTTAAAATTTTTGCAAAATGCTTTTGCATACATTATATTGAAATTTCAATGAACAGATTTTAAGAAGGGTTTATAGAGTTGGAAGAAGGAAAATAGAATCAAATGTATAAATTCCATTTATTTAAGATATAAGTATTTAAATATATATATAAGAAAATGTTACAAATATCCTATTTATTCAGAGTACTTACGTATTGTTTTATTTTAGCTAAAATAAAATTGATATTTTTATTTAAATTGCAATCTGTTATACAATTCATTATTTCATTAGATCTTAGGATCTTAACTATTATTCTTGTAACAGGAGCTTTCAGATAGCTTTAGTGGTAAATGAAAGAAGTTGCACTATAATTTTTATATTTTTAATAATATCTCTTTATCATATGTAATCCTATTGATACCATTACTCAAGAAATATGTATCAGATGAGCTGTCCAATATACTTGATTTGATGTCTACTATAATTATTTTTCTATTATTCTGGAGATACTGAGGTCAGATACTGATATTTTAAAAAGTTAAGCAGGTTTTTTTATTCATGAAATATTTTTTATCTTTAAAAATACTTTTGGAAGCCGGGCGTTGTGGCACACACTTGTAGTCCCAGCATTTGGGAGACTGAGACTGGAGGATCCGTGTTCAAAGCCAGCCTCAACTGACTAGTAAGGCACTCCACAACTTAGTGAGACCCTGTTTCAAAGTAAAGAATAAAAAATAGGGCTGAGGGTGTAGCTCAGAGGTAGAATGTCCCTGAGTTCAATCCCCAGTACTGCAAAAATAAATAAATAAATAAATAAATAAATAAATAAATAAATAAATAATTACTTTTGGAGTAGTTCTAGGTTCACAGCAAATTTAAGTGGGGAATTCCTATATGATTCTGCCCCTCACACATCAACAGCCCCCTTCATTTTTCACATCCCACCTGAGTGGCACATGTATATCATCACTCAATAAACCTTCATTTACACATCATTATTACTCCAAGTTCCTTATTTACATTAGGATTTATTTCTGCATTGTACATGCTGTCTGCTTGAACAAATGTATTATGATATGTATTCACCATTGTAGTATCATGCAAAATAGCTTCACTGAGATTAAAAAAAAAAATCTGTGACTCTCCTACCCCTCTTTTGCTACCTCACACTGTAACAACCCTTGATCTTTTTACTATAAGCATAGTTTTGCCTCTTTTCAAAATAAAAAGGGTTAGGGGTGTAACTCAGAAGTAGAGATTCCATGGGTTCAATCCCCAGTAACCAAATAAGTAAATAAATAAAAAAAAAATTGAGAAAAGCTTAAAAAAAAGAATGACAAAATGTGTAGCATTTTATATTGGCTTCTTTTCACTCAGTATTGTATATTGAAGGTCCATCAGTGCCTTTTTGTGGCTTGATGACACATTTCTTTTTAATTCTGGATAATAATATTTTATCTGTATATGATTCTACATAGGACCTACATGCAGGTATCCTGTAGCATAAGTTCTCAGCTCTGTTGGATAAATATCAAGGAATATGATTATTTATTCCTATGATAAGAGTAAATATAATTTTCTAATAAATTTCCAATCTGTCTTGCAAAATGACTGATGTTGCATTCCCACCAGCAGTGAAAGAGAATTCTTATTTCTCCACATTTCTGTCAGAATTTGATGGTGTCACTGTTTTGCTTTTGTCTATTCTAATAAGTATAAAATGTCATGTCTGTGGTTTTCATTTGAGATTCCCTAGTGGCATATTGTGCAGCATATTGCTTGTTAGTGACTTTTTGTACCCATTATATGGTTTACAATAACATTAATTCAATATTTGAAAAATGAATGAATGATAAATAGTTAAACTCCAAACTAGGGTTTCTGATTTTGATGGTGAGATTTCTGACATTATTACAGGATAAGACTGAAATGTAGAGAAGTAGCCTTTTTCTGGGCTGTTTCAATATCTTATGAGCAGCTGCCTTTTCAATACTGGAATGCACTCAGGACACAGATGTTTCCTCTAAGATCAAAATATTCATTCACGTGCAAAAAAAAAAAATCATACTGATATAACTGTCTTTCAAAGGAGAAACTCAGTATACTACTAGCAGTGGCTGTAGTTCTCACAGCATGCCCAATCACTTGGAATACAATTGCTGTAACAGGGTTATTAAGTTTTAAAGAACTAAAAAAGGATAATAATGTCAGAATTCTTGATATTCAAAGTGTATGAGTATGAGCAAAGATTTTCATATAGGACTAAGCAAGCTATGCATAAGATAAAAATAATAGCAGGTTAATTTAGCACTAAATAAAGTGCAATTTGATATTGATGTCAAACTTTCTAACATCTTTATTGACTCATCTGAACGTCTATTGTTTTATAGGGAATATGAAAAAAATTAAAGTTAATTAAAAAATTAAAGTTTTGAGAGGCCCATTAATTATGAGACGATATCTATAGGAAATCATATACTCATTCTAAGAATGCAGCACAGCTCATTTTTTTCTATGAATCAGGTAGAATTCAGATAACTGTGTAATAAAAAGAAGTATGACATTCTACTAAATTGAATAATATTAATATACTGAAATGTGTGTAAAGATTAGTGTTTGAATTAGTACAATTTTGCATGGCCACAGTGATAGATGCTCAGAGTATAAATTTTATTTTATTTTTATATATAACTGTAAAATAATATAACCACCTAATATTTAAAAGTAAAGCAAAACTTCACATATTTTATATCTGTTCTATGAACCTATATTAAAGTATTTATGCTTTCTCTGTGTAAAACATTTTCCTTAATTTCAGATGCAGCAATTCAAACACTTTTGTTTGAGAACAATTAATATAGTTTAATGAACGTTATGTTGGACTTCATGGGAGAATTATGTTTGTCATACATTGTGTGAAATATCTCAGTATAAAGAAGTATATTATTTTTAAAAAAGGTTTTTCAATGAAAACCTTTTTAGGAAAACAAATTATCACTTAATAAATATGACAACTATTTTTTTTTAATGACCTCCACAATTGAGTCCAGCCCTGTAGGATATAAAAGCACAACTATGGATATAAAACAAATACATAACTTGAAACTTATCAGAATATACATAAGCAAAATATCTGTCTTATAAATTTCTCTAATGCATAAATTTAGGTTTTGTTTTAGTATACATTCCAATTTTTAAAATATTCATATTCTACAAAGAATAGTGTATGTGAAATTGAGGAAGAAAGAGAAGTAAAAAAAAGAAGAAGCCAAGCCAGGCGTGGTGGCGCACGCTTGTAATCCCAGCATTCGGGAGGCTGAGTCCGGAGGATCCGGGTTCGCGGCCAGCTTCAGCTACTTAGTGAGGCACTCCGCAACCTAGTGAGACCCGGTTTCAAAATAAAGAATAAAAATAGGGCTGGGGGTATAGCTTGGAGGTAGAATGCCCCTGAGTTCAAAAGAAGCCGTAATATTTGACCTTAAAAATCCATAATCATTTTGAAGAACCCAAAGATTTTTAAAGAATGTCTGAAAAAAGAAAGAAATAAAACTGATAAAAATCCACTAAGGGGATAAAAGAGGGGAGAGAGATTGATTATAAAGAGAAGTTCCAAAAGACAAATGGAAAAAAAATCAAGAAAGAGAATCAACTGTATCAAATATTAATAAGACAAGAAAGACAAAACCAAGAATTGCTAATAATTTTAATAAGATTGTTACCCAAAGTTAGCATATAGTTTTAAAATATATATAATGTTTATGTAAGCACATGTTTGAAATCATATAGCAAGTTTTGTCTAGGAGTACATGAAGCAAACCGTGTTTATTTTTTCACTTTAACATGTCCCTTACTAATGGATTTGGATTTATTATAACAGTAAAGCAAAATTTTCATTCTATTTTTGCCCCAATTGATTTACTATGTAAAACCATCAGCAGGGCTAATTTTCCTGAACTTGGAAAACAAAAGGCAATGATTAAGCTATTCTTACCTGCACACACGATGAGAATTCTTCAGTGATTCTATGAAGAAAATAAAAATATTAAATAATCATTTCTTGAAATTTATAATAGCTAAACTTTGGCTTGAACTATAACATGATATATTCAGTAGCAATATCTTGAGAAGGAAATGATCACAACTGTCAATATTTGGCAATTTTCAATTAATTAATAAATTAGGCCTACATTTAATATTATAAACACATTTATTGACTGACAAACATTCAATAAAGATGTTTCTGTATTAATAGCATTGGCTTTAGAGGATACAGCTTTAACATATCTTATGCACCTATAATACTTGGATTTGAATGTGGAAATAGGTAGAATAATTTATATCCTGGAACTCAGGAATATTAACATAATTTTTTGTAAACCTTCAAAAGTAGAATTCAGTTCTTAGCAAAGTCAAAGAGAGAAGAGGAAATGTATGGGACTGGAAAATATTATGCTAAGTCCGTTTCAAAAAGTGAAGAATCTGATATTCTCCCTCACATGAGGAAGCTAGGGAGTATTGGGGCAAAGTAGGGACTCCAGAAAGAGGGAGACAGGAGTGGGGAAGAACAGTTGAACAGGAAACACTCCTCAATGGACATGTTTTACATACACAAACTTATGAAAGCCAATCACTGTGTTGAACATGCAAAGTTGGGGATAGAGAGGGAATGTGATGGGAACTGGGGGAGAACTCAAGGAATGCTGTGTACATGTATGCCTCTATCACCCTGAACTTTATTAAGACATAGGAGTACAATGGAGCAATAAAAACAGGAGAATAATGTATATTAGATTCTTTATATAAATTTTGATCTTATGCCTCATTATGTGAGGAATACAAATATTTTCAAAAAGATGTTACTTGAATGAGTCAAGATAAATCTCTATTTTTTGTGTACAACAATTCACATTAATAAATTATATTTGCACTTTCTGAAATTACAATACTTAGGTACACAGAAAAGTGAACAATATTTTTTTCTAATTAGGAAATCTATCCTCCTCACAGCATAATATTAATACAAAATAGGAAACAATATTCAGAATCATGTGGTATCTAGGGTGAGAAGTTTTAAATTTGATATATTCATCCATTTGTTTACATTCTAAGTTGCTTAATTTTTGCTACCCTTAGGAGTTATTATCTCTGAGATGTACTTTGCAAGTTCATGGTTTATTCCTGTAGATCCAATATGAGGTTTTACAGAGTTCTCTGCTCTCTTTTAGCCTATATGTTTAAGGGGCAAAAGATTGAAAAACTTGAGTGTAATAAGACCATATAAATACATAGGTATGATTGGTAGGCCTTCAGGATGTATGAACCTCAGTAGCAGAAAATTTGCCTAACATACTCCAGCCTCTGGGTCCAATCCTGAAAGGAGAGAGAGAGAGAGAAATTTGTTAGTGGTTAGTTTCAGATGGTTAAGAGTCAGATAAATGGGCCTGGTGGCTCATGACTATAATCCCAGTACTTGGCAGCCTGAGATAAGAGGCGTGCAGGATTGAGGCCAGTCTCAGCAAGTCAGGGAAACCCTGTTTGAAAATAAAAAAAAATAATAAAAAACAATATAGGTGTAGCTCAGATGTAAAATGCTCCTGGGTTGAATCCCCAGCAACAAAAACAAAATAATAATATAAGTGCCAAAGGAACAAATATTTATATATAAACCTATGCTAATTATGGCTGTCTATGTTCACACACAATAGAAAGAGAACACTTCTGAGGCAGAATCAGAATTGTCTTCTGGGCATAATGGAGTCCTGTGAGTGCAACGTCCAACAATAAAGAATGTAAGGAGGCTCCAAATCTCTCTCAGTGAAAAGGAAGAAGCTCTGATGGGTCTATGGCTATATTATAATAAAGTACAGCCAGACTTAATGGCTTGCACCTGTAATTCCAGTACTTGAGAGGCTGAGACAGGAGGCTAGTGGTTCGATACCAACCTCAGGAACTTAGTAAGACTCTTAAAAATTTGGCAAAACCTGTTTTAGAACATTTTTTAAAAGGTCTGGGGGTATAGCTTGAGGTAGGACACCCCTGGGTTCAATCCCCAATAATGCCCTGCCCCCACATACATACCCGATGAGAATGGAAACAAGTGGTTTCAGTTAAAAAGCTAGCATGCACTCATGATATGAAACTATTACCTTATGAAATCACATATATGTATTATAAAAAGTTAAATGCAATTCTAAGTAAAGTTTTATCTTTTTAGTGACCATTATACTGTTAATACATGAAAAATTTACTTTAATAAAATACATATTGTTTTAGATTTAACTCAGCTTTTTACAGATTCATTAAATTGTACATCATGAATGGCTAATCGATGAGCCAAACACAAGGATGTTGATAGAATGAAGAAAATTCTAAATATTTTATTACCTCTTAACATAAAACTGTTTCTTTCCATAGAATAAAAGCTTGAAAAACAAACTCTTGTCTGGAAGCAAGTTGTGTGGAATTCATGCAGAAGAAGTAAGCAAATTTTCTTCTTTTCTGGCTTTAACTAGGTGAAAACAGTATGCATGTCTAATATTTCATTTTAGAGACATCTAGTAATTTCATTTTCTAACACAAGCACCAACTTTGAAATAAAAAAATAAAACACAATTTAAAATAATGGGTATGTTTTAATGTTTTGACATTGTGTAGCTAAAATAAAAATAATTAGAAAACAAAGTCACTCTTATAAGATAATTTCAAGATTCCTATCTTAATAGTAGTATCAGAATTTCCTTAATAACAAATACCTGAAAGTTTATTAAAATTTACTTTTTTTTGCACTACCTGAATCATGTCTACAATGGTTTGCAGTTAAAGTATATTGCCAGAAGGAGAATTTTGTAACTGATCATAAAATTTAAAAAGCAAATACATTCATTGGTTCTATTTGCTGTGCAGCAAAATAGTCTTATGCACCATTTCTCAGGGAGGAAAAAGTAATTCTAGTTAATCCAGGTTTAACTAAAATTCTTCTGTGTTTCTTAACTCCAAAGCTCTGTTTAATGTAGAAATGTAGCTCACATCCATTTAATGATAATACTGACAGCAATAATAATATCACAGATGAATTTTTGTTCTTCAAGGAGAGGAGAAAAGAGTCACTATATCCATTGGGTACTGCAAAAATAATGTGCAAAATGGATTAAATGTCAAGGGATCTATTCTAGGAAAACTCTGTTTATGATAAAGATATAGCTTGAGAAGCTTTTCATACCAATGAAAACCCAATCCCTGTGAAGGAGAAAGAAATAAAGTGCCCTTGGGGGGAAAATAGTGGTATAGCCATGTTGAAAATTCATCCTCTCCCCAAGAGTTGTCTAAAAGTAAGACATAGAGCTGATTGAACATTACTGTCTTCTGAATAAGAAACTACTCTTATCATCCTTGGTTCCAAAACACCTTTTTTTCTGCCATTATCATCTTTCTACAAGGGTGTAAGTGAGGGTGGCCAGGTGGAGCATGAGCCCTGTTCTTTAGTGTTCCAACTAGGGAACAGTGTCAGTAATCTCAATGCACCTGTTTGCCAGGACTAGGTCACATGTCCAACCAAGTTAGAGGGAGAGTGAAAGATCTTATTAAACCAGGGGTCATATGCCCAGCCCAAACTTCGATTTCTTTATCAAAGCAGGTGATAATATGACTTCATAAATAAACACACAGTCATTATCACAAGTACTACAATTTAAATATTACTTGCAAAACTATATTTATGATATCTTTCCAATAATATTATTTGCAAAATGAATAGAAATTTTTAATACAAAGAAAATGAATGATGGTGCTTAACAAGATGAAAAATCAGACTGAATTGCCTGTATATTTGATCAAGTGTAGTTTTCAATTTCATTATATTTTATTACTTTTTTTGGCTAGAAATAGATTTGGCAGTGTTTGTATTTACTAAGTTCCTAGAAATAGAGAAAATGTGGCTTGGGCAGGTTCTGAATATTACTTACAAGAGATTAAGCAAGTGGATTGATGTTTTGGATAAGGAATATCTAGGTGAAAACAATATTATAAGATAGTCAACATGTTCCCTGAGTCACATAACATTTGAGGTCATGAAAGACGAGGTGGTCCTAGGAGAATGTATCTGTGATGTTTAGGGTAAAAATGAGGCATCCTATTTTCTATGCTCTTAACTTACTGAAAATTATAAGAGGGCTTGAATATGCTATACAAAAGAAAACCTTCTAAAATTTATTTTTATATCATGAGAGTTTAAGAATGATTCATGTATTTTCTTCATTTGAATGCACTGAAGTATTATTATCATTACATTCTTATTTGTGAATTATTATGCTAAATATTCTAGTGTCTAGTATTTGAAATGTATTATAATAAGTTCACTGCAATTTACACATATGTCTTATCTTTTTCATTATTTATTGAGTAAAATTAGATCTTAACATTTTGGGCAATTTAGGAGGCACATAGTCTGTCACAGTAAAGTTTAAAATAAAAATCTTTTCTCCTGGTTATGGAGCTAAAAAGTAATCTGCCTTCTAGATCAGTAACCCTAAACTTTTTGTATTCATATATGAAAAATATTTTATTTCACATGGTAAAATATTAAAAAGGGAAGATACCATATATTATCAACTATCATCTTCACTATTATTTTACAAAAGAAATGTTTTCTGAATGTAAGATTGTATAAAAGAAAAATCTCAGATGAGATGATACTGAGTCTTCTTTTTGATACTTTTAATTTCTCACAATGCTGCTAATATGCTAAAATAAGCAACGTGGCAATTGTGTTTAAAATTAATGTCCATTACAGAAAAGATGCTCTCATTCAGAAATATTTATCATTTTCATATTTTACTGTCTTCAGAAAGAATTTTGCTTGTTGACTCTATGAAAGCAAATAGAGAATTTGAATATGCTATGTAGAAGAACTCCTAAAATTTATACTTATATTATGATAATAAAACTCAATAAATCTACCAAGCCATAATTACCAAATGGAGACAAAAAAAAGAAAGAAAGAATAAAAATCTGGGTTTTGTTGTAGTTCTTAAGTGAATCACTGCATAATATAATAGTTATTGTTTTAGTAATGATTCCTGGTTAAAAAGTTTAAATTATATTCTATGCATTAATTGATGTGCATTAAAAGTGGATGCCAATTCCCTAAATGATTAAAATGAGCTCTTGCAGATACCTGAAAGATTACTTGGAAGACTAGAAATAGAATTGGGCAAATATTGCATATCACATATGTTAATAATTTCCCATTCCCCATTAATATTTGTCAACACAAGTTGGGGAAAAAAGATTCTATTTCCTGAGAATGCTCTAACTTGGAGGAAAGGAATGTATGATACCAGATTGGAAGAGAAAATACCAAACAACTTTGCATTTGAAATTGTAAAAGACAATAGAAATTGCCTTTTACTGAAATGAATAGCACAAAATAATGGCCATGTGAATAAAAATTGTCTTAGTGAAAAAATTAATAGAATATAGAGATGCTATGTCTGATATACTATTGGGGTAATTTGAGAAATTTTCGGGGAGAGCTGAATTGTAGTAAATGATTATTCTTAAGTAAAAGTATAAATTTAAGGGTCTGAGGTTCTTAAGTGTAAATTTTTGTTCTTAACAGCCATTAGCAATGATATCACACACTGATAGATTTTCTGTGTTTGTATTCATCATGAATTTTATATTCACTAACCCATCAAGGAAAAGAAGATAACTATTTATAGAAATAAGAAAACATTGTTTTGTAGGAAATCACAAATCTCTTTGTTTTCTTGTTTAGAGTTTAAATTCTTTTTGTTTTCTTTGGTTTTAAGAATGGTCCCAGTTAGTGACTTATTGAATACTCAATATGTGCATACACAGTTGAGGAGTTTTACGCACATCATCTCTCATATTCCTCCTTCCTTTAATATGTTTATTGATGCATTATAGTTCTCACATCATAATGTCATTTGTAGTGATATTGGCATATCTGCACATAGCATTTGGTAAGCTTTCCCCCGGCTCCCTCCCCATTCCCCGTCTTCTTTATACATGATATTGAGTTTGGCATTGGTAGTCTCACATATATACATAATGGGAACGGAAGTGTTTCTTTCATTAATTCTTAGTCTCCCACACACCTTCCCTTAGATAGAGTTTAATTTTAATGCATAATCCCTGGCATGTCAAATTCTTAAATATTCCTTCCTTCCCTCCTTTTTTTCCTTTCTCTCTTTCTCCTTCCTTCTTTTCTTCCTACTCCCTTTCCTTCCCCTCCACCCCATTTTTTCTATGCTTCTCCCTTCTTCATTGCTTGTTTTGTTTTCTTTTGTCTTTTGAGTATCTCATATCTACTTCCTGATTCAAGAGATCATGAAATGTAGGTGATCCCTAGCCAACCTAAAAAAAAAAAAAAAAAAGAATCAACCCAAAATATTAAAATTAGAAATGAAAAAAGGAGATATCACCATACACAATTGGGAAATCCAAAGGATCATCAGAAACTGTTTTGAAAATATATACTGTAATAAACTGAAAAAAAAATAAATTGACAGATTTCTAGAATAAATTGACACATTCAACTTACCTAAATTGAACCAAGAGGGTATAGGAAACCTAGACCTAACGATAGCAATAAAAGAGATAGAAATAGCAATAAAAAGTCAACCATCAAAGAAAACCACATGTCCAGACAAATTGCTAACCAAATTCTACAAAACTTTTGCAGAAAAACTAAACCCAATACTTGACAAGTTATTCCTTGAAACCAAGAGTTGTAGAATATTTCCAAACTCATTCTATATGAGGCTAGTATAACCTTAAAATGAAAACTGAATAAAGATTCCCCAAAAAAGAAAATTAAGACCAATATCCTTGATGAATATAGATGCAAAAATTCTAAACAAAATACTAGTGATATCTATTCAAAGCCATATAAAGATTTCTATGAAAAATTGTGTTTTCTACATTGCAACCTCTCTGTGCTGTACTGTTTACAACATTTTAAGATTCCACTCCAATCAATGATGATTGCAGCCCTCGGTGATGATTTGAGACTTAATACACCATCAAAACATAATCTCCCACTTTGCACAATCTAGCATATTACATAGTTAAAACTATTCTTTATACAATAAAAAAGAGAATTACAGAGCCGGGCGTGGTGGCACACGCTTGTAATCCCAGCATTCGGGAGGCTGAGACCAGAGGATCCGGGTTCGCGGCCAGCCTCAGCTACCTAGTGAGGCACTCCGCAACTTAGTGAGACTCGGTTTCAAAATAAAGAATAAAAAAAATAGGTCTGGGGGTGTAGCTCAGAGGTAGAATGCCCCTGAGTTCAATCCCCAGTACCGCAAAAAAAAAAAAAAAAAAAAAAAAAAAAAAAAAAAAAAAAAAAAAAAAAAAAAAAAAAAAAAAAAAGAGAATTAAAGTATATTTTTAGGTGGCTCAGTGAGACTTTCATACATATTATTTATGCTTGAAAAATTATAAAATCTCAACAATCCAGAATCTTGGTGTACTTTTTATTAAATATATTTTCATATCAACAAAGTTTAGCAGCATATATTAGTCATATAACATTCTTGTATCTATTACCTTTTAAGGCCTGCTGACTTAAAGTTGAATTTTATTAATATAAATTATATATAATACAGTCATATCTTCTAAGTATACATCTTTATGAGTTTGACCAATGTAAATATTCAAGACACAGAAAGTTTTCATCATTCCAGAAAATCATTTCTTTCTATTTTACACTTGATTTTCACTCTCAACCCCTAGCTCATATAAGCTACTAATCTGATTACTGGTCTCTACTAATTTGCCTTCCAAGAATATCATACAAGCGAATTATACAAAATACTACATCAAGTTACAAAATTCTGTCTCCTAGTATAATGAAATCCACTTATATTTTTAAATGATTCAGTACTTTTTTTATTCACTTAACACTGTGCCTGACATCATCACCAATTTATACTTTCCCATATTTGATCTCAAAAATAAGTAATTAATTATAAGTAGTGACTACTGAGAAATGCATATGCACAGATATGCTTAGTGTCTAAAGTTATATTTTTAACCAGGCTTGGTTGAGAGAAATTTTGATGTTTGGTTACAGAGAAGAGAAACAACAATAAGTAACTTTCTTTAAGTAATAACTTTTGATATGTGAAATTTTAAAACAGGCTTTGGTTTTTCTCATCCTGCCACAGATGTCAGAATGAGTGATGTCCAAAGCAAAGCTTAAGATTTTCTATTTTGTTTCCAAACTAGTGGAGTTGTACTTTGCTTGGCTGAAAAGTTTATTCTTGCGCAGTCTGAAAGAATTTTTATCTTTAAGGTTGAAAATATAAGTGAGTTTTGGCACTAATTCATATTTCTGCTTTTACAGTCCAAAAAAATTCAAGCCCAGCTAAAGGAACTTCGTTATGGGAAGAAAGATTTATTATTTAAGGTGAGCATCTTCCTCTCTTCTGCCTCTGACTTCATACTTTAGTGCCTAAACTGTCAACAACAGTGTTTAGGTTAAGCTTAACTTCTAGATTTCTTCAGGAATTAGAGTTACAAAGGAGTGAACTGAAGATATTTCCATTTTTACATACTTAATGTAGATAAATACTTACCATTCCTTATATATAGTCCTTATCAGAGGAAGGCATTGTTACCAAGTATTTAAAATTCCTTTGCAACTCCAATTACTTTATTTTAAAATGAGGAATATTGTCTTTTGCAAGATTGCTATAACCTACATCATATAGTAAGGAAGTTTCCTAAGCTATGGTAACCTCAGTCTTGACATTCAAAGATCCCTTAAGAAATCTCTTTATTACTTAGTCATATTTAATTATTATTGATTGATTTTGGTTCTTGATACTTTCCTTTACAAGAGTATCTAGGCAAATCCTATGACTATGTAGGAATATGACACATATGAAGTATGTGGTAGACTGAATAATTTTCTCCCAAATATATTCAAATTATATTTCCTCAAACCTATGAAATTAATGTTGTACTGCAAAGATGACTTGTGGATGCAATTAAGTGAAGTCTCTTGAAATGGAAAGATTATCTTTGTTATTGAGGTGTGCTCAAATTTAACAATAGGAGTTTCTAAAAATGAGGGAAGAAAGGGAAAAGATAAAACATATGTCCCTTCAGTTCTCTGTATGGGAAGAAGGGGAGACAGGGAGGATGGGGGGGGCACCAAGTGTTATGTGCATGCATGTCAATGTCAACATGATTTACATAATGATGTGAGATGATAATGTACTGGTAAAAGATAAAAGCACACTAAAAAGAAATAGTAAAATGTCTGTTAAAATAAAATGTATATTCATAGCATAAAAACAAGAAACTGATACAGAGGGCTATTTTTCCCCCTTGTGTAGGGAGAAAAAAAGGCAGATTTTTTTTTGTTTTTGTTTTTTTTTTTTTTTGCGGTAGTGGGGATTGAACTCAGGGGCATTCTACCTCCGAGCTACACCCCCAGCCCTATTTTTTTTTTATTCTTTATTTTGAAACCGAGTCTCACTAAGTTGCAGAGTGCCTCACTAGGTAGCTGAGGCTGGCCGCGAACCCGGATCCTCAGGTCTCAGCCTCCCGAATGCTGGGATTACAAGCGTGCGCCACCACGCCCGGCTGGCAGATGTTTTTAATTTTGCTTGTTGTATGTATGTCTTCACAAGTGAAATGGATTGATATAAACTTAGGCTCCAAGGAGTAAGAATAGTTTTTATTAAAGTAAGTTTAATTCATATGTAATAGTTAATGTCTAACATTTTCACTACAATGATCATCTCAAGAAACAAAAGTCAGATATAAATTGAAAATAAATAACTCCCTATTTTATTTAATCATTATCAAATTCATCAATTCGTGTAGTGAGAACAAAAAGAAATGGCTTCTCTCCCTTCTTTATTGCCTTCATCCTTGCTTTGGAGTTATAGGAAAGTGTTACAAGTATGTCAAACAATAATTATTAAATACTTATTCCATACAAGGCATGGATAAGGGCACATCCTTTCATTTGTTCTTCCATAAATACTCATTCTGACAATACTTTGGTTTTGTTTATAATAAGATATTCCTATTAGACCCAGCAAACTGTGAAATAATTGTCACTGATGCTTAATATCTCTTATCAATCACCCCTCTACTCATTTATATGATAAATATATATGATGAAAATATAAAGTATTTGTTTTCTACCTTTAATCATTCATAGATCTCAGGATATCTTAACTCTTCTGTTCAGCCTTGCTTTCGCATTTTGCAGTCAGGAATGTTTGGAATAAAATAGTGACTTAAATTGCTGTCTTACAGTCTAGTGATAAAAGTACAGTGCAGTACATATATTTAACATTGATAATGATAGGAAGATGTGGTACTTTTCCTCCTTATCATAGCAGTCATGGCTGATATTCTATAACAAAATATGAATTAACAAGTTAAAAAGCATAAAAAATATTTAATCCTTATTTCAGAAATGAAGACCCAAAGACACAGGGAAAAATGTCTACAGGTATACTTAATTTTACAATGGACAGGCATGTAGAGATGTGATTGGACAAAAGCATATGAAGGAGTGTTCTTGGCTTCTCTGTGTAGCATCCCTTCCTGCTGAGGATGTAGACCTCTGCTAAATGAAGGTCTTATGATCTACTTTTAGAAAACCAGGTCCAATAATTTTATTTAGTTATTTATTTTCAAAACTCTGTTTTTCAATTTCAATTAGCACATTACACACATCCCTGAGACACGTATGTATTTTTAATTGGTACATTATAATGACATATAACCATGAGATTTACTGTGATGTATTTGATGAACATAAATTGTTCCATTAAATTTCCCGTCTCTCTTTTCCTTCTCCTCCTCCCTCTCCTCATCCCTTTTCTCTACTGGTGACTTCTATTTTTTTTAAGGTACCTATTCTTTCCTATTTTCTCCCTAGAGAATTTCTTTAGGGCCTGCTCCTACAAAGAAAGACAAAGTAAGGTCAGAGAGTTATTTTGAGTGCTATGGCTGTCATTGGGTAAGAGAGGTTCCAGTTCCCGTGACTCACCTTGCGGAAGGGAATCAGGCAGACATTCAGAGACAGAATTTCTAAATCTCTTCCAATATCTTCTAGCTTAAAGTACTCAGCAGGCCAAAACATCATAATTATGGTAACATTTTCTGAGTCACAACAAATTTTATATTTTACCCAGTGTTATGATATACGAGATTTCATCTGATCCTGACCACAGCCCATATACGACAGAAATTAAGAGTTGCGGAGTCCATTTACCAGTGAAAGAACTGAGGCCCAGAGAAGTTTAATCCTCACTCATTAAGCAACAAAAATTTACCTGCAAAGCAAAATAAATGTATTAAAAAAATTGAAGCTATCACCCAGGATTTTGTTATATATATATTTGTTATTATAAAACTGACTTGCTGGGTTAAGGTAGCTAAGTATATGTTGGGTTTAATAGGGCAAGTGTACTTAGCAGGGTTTTATACCTTTTCCTGTGACAACTATTCCTCCCTGTAGCATATATTTATCTTATTGTATCAAAATGCTGACTTAATTCTGTAATGTGTAGTGTCAGAAGAAATCTTTATATTATCAAATTCAGACATTAAAAAGGCACGTTTCATCCTGGGTTTGAAACTATATATATTTATCTTTTAACTCCACTGTCAGCTGCTTCCAAAAAACGGGGCCATTGCACATGATTCCTTGCATGGCTACCAATGAGTATCAAAATTATTTTCTGATGATTTGAGTCATTTATAAAGGAATTTTTAAAACTATAATGCCTTAATTTTTAAAGTCTTGTGTAATTTAAGGTGATTTTTGTACATCTGTCTCTCATTAATTTACACTTATCTCATCCATATGTTAAGCAATTTTTAATGAACAAAATGATTTTCAGTGCCATTCATTAGTTATATGTCAATTTATCTCCAGTAAATGTAGTTTGGCACTGAAATGTAGGCATCTTGTAAGAGAGGTTTGAGTTCTACAGATTTAATTTGCTTACATAACTCCCAAAGCTTTAGAGTTTTCAGAACACATATTCATTTGAGCCTCAAAATAACTTTGGATCAATAGGGAAGGCAATATTGTCTTCATACCATGGAGCGGAAAAACAAGAGCAATTATAAAATTCATCTGAAATCAGGGAACAAGTAGGTAGAAGAGTTTTGTCTTTATCTAAGCCTTCATATTCCATTAGGTCATATTTTTACAAGTTGAATTTCTACTTTGTATCTCAAAGTGATTTGCATATTATAAATTTCAGAAATATATTCTAATGCACTCAGAGTTTTATAGGACAATCATGTATATTGGAAAATATATATTTAGTGACACAAAAGAAAATAATTTACTTATTAACTGAAATCCAAGACATTCCTTTAAAAACATGTGTTTTCAGTGTCAAAGTATAATGACATTAGTTTAGGTTGAGTATACTTGGGGCAAGGATATCTTTCCTAAGACTCTTTATACAAGGAGAACCACCCAAATAGTATTTTTAAAAAAAACTATAAGTTCAGGGATATGTTTATGAGAAAATGCATTGCCTTGTCAAAATCAATCCAACTCTGCAGCCTTATTTCTTCCAAGTTTAAAGCACAAAAGGCAAATAGCTTACTTATTTTCCATTATTCATTGAAATAGATATGCAGGTTATAAAGTTCACCCATCTTTGTCATCAGAAGTCATGAAAAGATAATTTTTAATAAACATTCATTTTTCCTCTCCAAACTACAGTAATTCTCTAAATACTGAAACCCCCTGAAAGTACAAGACTTTTAAAGAGAAATTGGGTGAATAAATCAAGCCCAGAGATTTACAATGTTTTATCTACAATTACACAACTTCTATGCCCTTTGCATACTTTTGTGAGGACTTTGGAGTCTATAGATATATTTCTGGAAGATAATTGACTCCTCAGAATTGGTCCATAATTTTCATAGGCTTGCATATGGTATTTTTCTTGGAAAGTAGTTTTTTAAAATTTATCAGATTATTAGATTTTTAAAATATTTTCAAGCTTTAACAGAGATGGAATGTCCCAGGGTTAAGAATTATTGCTTTACACCTTAATGCTTACCTTCTGATATTCTAAGAACTTTCAGTAAATGGTAAGAGTACATATATATATATATATCAGTAATATATATATATATATATATATATATATATATATATATATTGTTGTTGTTGTTGTTGTTGTTTGTTTGTTTTGTTTTGTTTTGTGGCACTGGGAATTGGAACCAGAGGCATTCTACCTCCAAGCTACATCCCCAGACCAATTTTATTTCTTTCTTCGAAACAAGCTCTTGCTAGGTTTTGGGGAATTCCACTAAATTCCTGAGGCTGTCTTTGAACCTGTGATTCTCCTGTCTCTGCCTCCCAAGTACAGATTATAAGTGTGTGTCACCGTGCCCAGCACATAAATCATTCTTGTTCCAAGGTTCTTTTTTTTCTTTCTAGTTATGTTCATTTATTTGAAAAACATGTTTTTTCCTTGTGATTCTATTAGTAAACATTTTAAGAAAATATTTATAGCTTTAAATATTATATGACATCTTACGTTTTTATATTTAATGGTTTTTTTTTTTTTTTTGACAAAATTTACCATTGATTCTTGAGTTGGAAAAATGGCCAATTCAAAATGTTAAAAAAAAGTGTATCCCAGACTTTTAAATACATTTGAAATATTAAGTTGGGCATGGTGGCACATACTTGCAATCACAGTTCTTAGGGGCTGAGGCAGGAGGATTGCAGATTTGAGGTCAGCCTCAGCAATGTAGAGAGGCACTCCACAACTTAAGGAGACCCTGTTTCAAAAATAAAATAGGGCTGGGGGTGTAGCTGAGAGGTAGAATGTCCCAAGATTAAAACACCAATACCACAAAAATAAAATATAATATGAATATATTTTTGTGTCCTCCCTGCCCTACCTTGTGTGTATTCCAGACCTTGCTCATAGGTCCTGGTATGCTTTCCCACTGAGTTTGAATCTAACCTCAAACTCTTAAAACAGCTTCTAAAAAAAATCACTTAGCCCTGTTATTCAAGGTAAAACCCATTTGGCACATCTGAATAAGTTCTACATATTTTGCTAAATATTCTGTGGTCTCTAGAGATCTAATTGACTAAGATCTACTCATTGTTATCTTCCATTACAGTAAATAATACTTGCTATATTTGCAAATGTTTTGTAGGAAAGTCATGTATAAGCTAAAGAATATTGAATAATAATGCAGAAGCTATAATGTTTGTGCATAATCAAAATGAAGACAGTTAACTTTAGATCAATCATAGAACATTTCTCCTTGGGTTTGAGGTGGTAAGTTTTGCTGACTGACCTTCCTTACATTTTCTTGTCCCTTTAACTCCATATATGCCTTGGCTTTGCAAGCTCTATTGCCACTGCAAAGTACACCTTCAATCTTATACTAAGTTTAGCTGACATTGCATATTTTTTTTTTATTTGGAGCATAAATAGAGCAGGGTTGCCTTCATAAGACCTTTGGGAAAATCAATTCATTTGTAGAACAGTCTGAAACTACTACTATTTCAAAGGCAAAGCAACTGGCGACTAGTGTTGGATTTTTTAGATGTGTATTACAAATATATTTAATTATGAGACATCTTTTGTGTCTTTGAGTACATGGAAATTTCAACCTGTGTATCTGACCAGAAGTCAACTTGGGTGCTGGAATTATAGGTTAGAATCATACCCTTTTCTAGACTCAGATCTGAGCATTTGGGAAGTATTGCACAGGGAGAATTCTACGTCCACAAATAGTTCTCATCTCTAATTAAAATATGGAACAATTATAGTAATGTCTTTTTTCTAAACATAAATTTTATTATGACCATAAAATAAGAAAGAATGATAAACAATCAGTGATTTTACTCCTTATACAATTTTGAAAAATGTCTTGTTTACTATATCTTTTATCCTAATGTCGTTGCCAAGTAATTTCAGATGTCAGGAGCAAGTTATTGTTCTCTTTTGAATATTGCTGTGACAATATTCTCCTTCTGTCTCAACAGGAAATATTTCAAAAGCAGATTTTTTATTTACTTGATTTATTTCACTTCATTTCATTACTGTTACTTGGGTACAAGGTGTTTGTTAGCCCACACATAATAAAAAAGAGGCCAATTACCTCTGAAGGTAATTGCATAGAAAGCTGCTGAGGCAGATAAAGTTTACAACAATTAAAAAAAAAGAGAGAGGGAACACTACTATAAATGCCATCATTTATATGAAGGAATTCAGTGCCATGGAGGCCAAGCATAATCTCTGAGCAGTTCATACTGGGAGTCTTTTACTAGTGACAGCAGTGCCAGCTAAATCATTATACCTGAATTTATCATTCTATAGAAAGATTTTGGGCATCTTGACTCCTGCCACAGTCATTTGGATAGAAGAAACTCCATCTGAGATGTAAGTCAAAGAACTTCATTACATAAACTTTCAAGAACATCAGACCTTCACATTGGAAGGGTCCAGCAAGCAGTTTCGGATTCAGTCTCCTATAAAATGAAGGCCAGTTTCCTCTGATTATAAACATTGACTTTAATTATAAACAGTTAGTAATTAAGGATCACGGTGTTACAAGGCAAGTGTTTTTCCCCCTTAGAAATTCTTTTTTTTTAAATTTCTTTTATTAATTGGTGCATTGTAATCATACATCTTTGTTAGGTAAAGCTGATAAAGGCATATATGTACACATTTCTCATTTAACCCCTTCCCCAATTCCCACCCCACTCCCTCACCTCCCTCCTTCTCAAGTTCAGTTTAGTGATTGACTTGATATATTTGTGAAAGTATATCATGTGCGTTAGGGTGTCCCCCGCCCCCGCTCCCGTCCATCACCTTCAGTTAAGTCAACTTCTTTGCTTATCTAGGGTTTTTTCCTTTTTCATCTGGAGTCCCTTTTATGCCCCATCTTCTCCCTAGCATCTTCATATTAGGGAGAACATATGCTTTTTTACTCTTTGTATCTGACTAATCTCACTTAACATAAGAAAATAACAGCTAAGAAAACAACCCAATCAAAAAATGGGCAAAGGATCTAAATAGACACCTCACAAAAGAAGAAATACAAATGGCCAATAAATGTATGAGGAAATGTTGTATATCATTAGCAATGAGAGAGATGCAATTCAAAACTACCTTGAGATTTCATCTAACTCCAATCAGAATGGCAATCATAAAAATCATGAACAACAACAAATGCTGGGGAGGGTTTGGAGAAGTGGGAACCCTAATACATTGTTGATGGGATTGCAAATTAGTGCAACCACTTTGGAAAACAGTATGAAGGATCCTCAGATGAATGGTAATGAATCCCTTAGAAATTCTGAGTGTCTGAAAACTTCTTCTCATTCTCAGTTATAGGTGCCTTATATTTCTACCTGATTTCCACACAGATGCTAGGCTCCAGACTATAAGGTTTGTTTTCCCCCACTGTTCTCTGGTTTGGGTTCCCTCTTTATTTTCTGTCTGCCCTTCCTATTCTCTATACTGGCCCCTCCAATCTCCCTTCAGAAGATGAATTTAAAGTCATGGCATAACTATTTTCCAGTTCCTGGAACACTGTTGATTTTAACCAAGAATAGAGTTTAATTTCCTCCAAATTATGAAATATGGAAGGCAAAATCCAATGCAGGATTTGAGTAAGCAATGCAATCATTCCAGTACTCAAGACTCTTCCCAGTTAGCCAGAAACCAAATTTAACAGCAAAATATATAAAACAACTCATGGCTGAAGTGAGATCATCTGAGCCCTTTACTTGCTAGATTTTCACTCACCTAGAAACTGAGCTTAGGTAGACTGACTTGTTGAATATTAGTTTCTCTGTGGGTAAAATATGGATATGATCAGAATATATACTTTACAGTTATTTAGCAATATCAAATGAAATTGTATATCCAAACACATCTTGCAAAATATTTTTATAAATGCTTTATGACCAGTGAATTTTTTCTTTGTCCCTGAAGGAAATTTATTTGTCAAGAAATTAGCAGCTGGGCGTGGTGGCACACGCTTGTAATCCCAGCATTTGGGAGGCTGAGACCGGAGGATCTGGGTTCGAGGCCAGCCTCAGCTACCTAGTGAGACACTCCGCAAATTAACGAGACCCTGTTTCAAAATAAAGAATAAAAAATAGGGCTGGGGGTACAGCTCAGAGGTAGAATGCCCCTGAGTTCAATCTCCAGTACTGAAAAAAAAAAAAAAGAAATTAGCAGCTCACTTTTTCAGAAACTAAAGAAATGCTATTGTTTGTCGCATTGAAAAAACATATCACATGCTCTTAACTCAGACAATCAAACTTGTCAGCGTCCAACATATATACAATTGTATTCCATGTCCTTCTTCTCCTTTCAAGTTATGAAGCTACCTTGGAAGTCACAAGAAAATAGTTTATATACTTTATATTCAGCTTATGTATTTATTTTATTTACTTAATAAAGGCAAAGCATCTTGGGAATGTTCTAGAGAGAACATAGATCATGTTTTATATCAGATCATAATGTATGCAGCAATCAAGGAATAAGGGTCTAATCTCTATTCAAAGATGAATCATTAAAATATGTAGTTCTTTCTAGTAAATTTTTGCATGAGTTTATTTAATAAAAGAAATAATGTAGATAGTAAAAAATGTAATTTCTTAACACAATTACAGTAGACCATCTTATTCTTCTTGCCAAATATATTTGGCTTATTGTTTGTGAGAATAACAGATACTCTTTCTAATATTTGATACATTATTTGCTATAATAATTGAATGTCATAATGGGTTCTCTTTTGGACAAATATTATATGACGATATCTGATCATTTATTCATTAACATCTACAAAGTCTTCTAGGATATTACTGAATTAACTCCTTGCATTTGTTTCCTATTGATCAGATACTAGGTTCACTCAATATTTTACCACCCCATTTCTTTGTGTATTAAATTTGTTCGATTTAGATATATCTGGGAGAATTGTGATCCCACATTAGTATATTTACTTACTTTAACCCTTCTACTTGCATACTGCAATGTTATCTTAGTCTACAATAATTCAATAGCAATTAGGTAGTCTTAGAGACTGACTGTTTGACTCTGGCTATTTTAATAACAATTCTAAGCTTCATCCAAACTGAAAGGAGATGCTCTGTTAGTAGTTTCATAAATTTTAACAAGTGTAGAAAACACCTGGGTACTTTGCTAAGAAGAAATTCGATACTGTAGATCTGGCAGGGTCTTGGGTTTCTGTATTTCTAACAAGCCCAAACATAGCACTGATTCTCATAGTCTATGATCTACACTTCAAATCTGAGGCCCTAGACATTTAACTCATATATTTTAAGAAGGGTTATCTTTGTCTTTATTTTAATTAAAAAACCCTCTACACATTGATATGATAGAAAGAACCAGCATTTAAAATCTAGTAAGGTGAGTTCTGTTTTAGCTATTTCTTTTAGTCATGTTGCTTTTGTATATAAATTTGAAATATGGTAGAGTCAAAGGTAAAAGGGGTATACTTTCTTAGGAATATACTGTTTGATGACTCTATTCTCATGTGAATATCATAGAGTACACTTAATATGAGATTATGGGGCTATTTTCAATGTAATACAGCATCCTGCTTACAGGAAACACTTGTATTATAGATAGAAGTAGTACAGTCTAAAAATGATAAAATTATAGCATAGAAAATACATAATTCAATAACATCATTATTAATTATTATTATCATGTATTATTTACTGTACATCATTACATGTGCAATTTTATACTGTTGGCAGCATTATATGTTTCCACTAGTACCAGCACAAGCTTGTACTATACATTGTACTATGACCTTAAGACAGCTATGACATCACTAGGTGATGGGAATATTTCGCTCTATCATAATTTACAGGGCCACTCTAATATATGTGGTCCATCATTTTCCCAAATATTGATAAATGGCAAATGATTGAATTTGAATTTATTATTAACATCTTTTTTTTCCACTTAATTCAGGTGACGTTTTGTAATAGACATAGGAAAACAAAGTTGGATAACAAATCTTCATGCCCTCAGACTAATACGATAGGTGGGCTAGTTTGCAAACAAATTTAAGAAAACATGTTGTTTTATAAATACTTTATCATTCTTGGGCTAAGGTATAATAGAGAAGTTTTAAAGGTCAGTAAATTTATTTGTACCTTGGGAGAAGCTTCATGGAACAGTGAGAATGGATTAGATCTCAGGGCACTGCATCAATTCTTGGTGGGTATTCATTAATATTTATAGAAAGGGAGGAAAGAAAAAGAGGCAATGATTCAGTGAGAAATTCTGTCTTAATTCAGACAGTTTGAATAGCATCACTAATAAATTGTCATAGGCACTTGCTGAAATGTATGTCACATGTGGAGAAAGGCAAGGAAGAGATTGGAAAGATAGACTGGGGGAAAATCATTGAGTGATATTAATAAACTTCAGAGAAAAAAGAAATGATTGTATAGTTCTTCTCTTTGCTGATAGGATAACTACTCCAGCTTCTGCTGTCATGCATATATGGTGATTAGCTCCCCCTCTGACTTGACTTTCTATCCCTATGTTTCCTGGACTTGGCTTATTTTTCTTTTCCATTCATGAGAACTGTGCCTACAACAACTAAGCCCCATATAGGAGCTTCTGACTAATCAGCAGGCTGACTGGTTCTGGAAATGGACATAATAGTTACCAGTTTAAATTTTTTTAAATTGTTGGAATAAGGAGTATTGAGGATGGTACCCAGGTGACATTCTATCTCTGAGATTCACTCCAGCCATATTTTACTTTTTATTTTAAAACAGGGTCTCACCTGGGAGCCTTGCTAAGTTGCTCCAGTTTGCCTTGAACCCACAATACTCCTGTCTCAGCATCCCAAGTACTGAGATTACAGATGTGTGCCACTTTTCCCAATTTAAATTTTTTTTTGTTTTTCTAGTTGGCATCTAATAATTTTATAGATTCATGACGTATTGTGTGATATTTTAACATGTATACAATGTGCGATGTTTAAATCAAGAGACATCTTATTTCCTCAGAATAGTTATCACTGTATCTGGATGATATTATGTTAAGTAAAATAAGTCAGGCACAGAAAGACAGATACTGCATAATCTCACTCATATATGAAAGCTAAAATAGTTGATGTCAAAGAAGTAGAGTAGAAAAATGATAACTAGTGTGGGAAAGTAGGAAGAATGGGAGAGTAGAGAATGTTTGGCTAATGGAAACAAAAAATAGAGTTAGATAGAAAGATTAATTAGTAATTTTCCATATAGCACAGTAGAGTCATTATAGTTAACAATAATTTATGTATACTCAAATTTACAAGAAGAGAGGATTTTGAACTCTTCCCAATACAAATAATTGAAAAGGTGATTGAAGTAACAAATGTGCTAATTTAAGTGTCATTTGACTGTACAGTGAACAGAGTACAGAAGAGGAGGGGAAAGGAAGCTGTTTGCATTGAAACATTGTAGCCAGAATATAGACTTAAAAACACATTAAAATATAATATTTTTATTTCTCTCTACTAAGCAATTTAATAAGAATGGAAAGGATCTTGCTAATTAATGGAGTATGCAAATCTCCTCATTTAATGCTAACTACTTGACTGTGAAAGGAGATATAGACAATAATATTTTGGGTAATAGTGAAAAAAAGTAGTCTGATTGGTCTTACTTATTTTAGGCACTTGTTAAACTGTATTTTACTGACGACTGCAGTCTCTCCCTTTATCTCCAACCCATTTTTGTGGTAAGACTGTGCAGTATTTAAAAGCAGTGATTCTGAATCCAGGATTGCTGTGGTTAACACTATCCTATCAATGACAATATGGACTTGAACAAGGAAAGGAAACTTTCCTCTTCTATCTCATCTGTAAAATGGCATTAATGATAGTTTTCCTGTCATGTAGTTATTCTAAGAATGTAATAAGTTGATATAAGAAAGTTATTAACTTATAATAGTGTCTAGACCGTATTCACTGCATAGTATCTATTATTGCTCCAAAAAAAATAGAATGTTCTTCATAAGAGGAAATAAGAGACATCTTATTTCCTCTGAATAGTTATCACTGTATCTGGATGATATTATGTTAAGTAAAATAAGTCAGGCACAGAAAGACAGATACTGTATAATCTCACTCATATATGAAAGCTAAAATAGTTGATGTCAAAGAAGTAGAGTAGAAAAATGATAACTATTGTGGAAAAGTAGAAGAATGGAAGATTTTTGTTTGTTTGTTTTATATGCAGACATATATATATATATATATATATATATATATATATATATATATATATAGAGAGAGAGAGAGAGAGAGAGAGAGAGAGAGAGAGAGAGAGATAGATAGATAAAAATAAACTTGTTTTCCCCTTTTCATGTTTCTCTTAGGAAAGCCTATGATTAGGAGTGATAGCTACTATTATATTAGATGGAAGGGTCGAAAGAATAATCTACACAAAATCTCACTGGGCCCAGCACCACAGATCCTCTCTTAATCTTAAGGAAAGTGTGGAGATAGGCCAGTGGCACACACATGTAATCCCAGCATTTGGGAGGCTGAGACCACAGGATCCGGGTTTGTGGCCAGCCTCAACTACCTAGTGAGGCACTCCACAACTTAGTGAGACCCTGTTTCAAAAATAAAGAATAAAAAAAAAAAGGACTGGGGGTGTAGCTCGGAGGTAGAATGCCCCTGGGTTCAATCCACAGTACCACAAAAAAAAGTGAAAAGTCAGTTTTTTCTTTGTTTTTTTTTGTTGTTGTTTTTTTTCCCAGCATCCATATATGAAGGTGCCATGATATTTTGAGATGTTGTTTGACAATTTCATATACTGCAAAAATATAAAAAGCGTAACTAAATATCAGAACTGGGTTATAATCTCTTTAAATGCTAATTATGAGTTTCTAAATCAGTGGTAATGTTTTGTGGACAATTTTATACAATTTATGTCATCATTCCTTATTTAGAAATTTCAGCTCTTAGGCTCTTTGTTTAGGGAAAAATATATGAATGACACATTCTAAATTCACAAATTTGAAAAACTAGGCTGCAAATTAGAACTTATCAGCTGGATCTCGCAGAAATTCAGCAGATGTTTCTGAAACACGTGCAATGCTTTGGATGCTGATTTACATGCAGTCCATACATAGATCAGGAAATGATTTATTTTATTTTTTATTGTAATAATTGGTGCATTGTAAGCATACATCTTTGTTAGGTACAAGCTGATAAAGGCATATGTGCACACATTTCTCATTTAACCCCTTCCCCAATTCCCACCCCACTCCCTCACCCTCCCTCCTTCTCAAGTTCATTTTAGTGAATGACCTTGATATATTTGTGAAAGTACATCGTGCGCATTAGGGTGGCCCCCCCCATCCATCCCCTTCGGTTAAGTCAACTTCTTTGCTTATTGAGGGTCTCTCCTTTTTCATCTGGAGTCCCTCCTATGCCCCATCTTCTCCCTAGCATCCGCATATTAGGGAGAACATATGATTTTTTACTGTTTGTGACTGGCTAATCTCAATTAACATAATGTTTTCCAGTTGCATCCATTTCCCTGCAAATAACATGATTTTGTTCTTCTTTATGGCTGAGTAAAATTCCATTGTGTACATATCCCATAGTTTTGTAATCCATTCATCTGTGGTTGGACATCTTGGCTGTTTCCATAGTTTGGCTATTGTGAATTGTGCAGCTATAAACATAGATACACATGCGTCGGTCTGATAGTTTGGTTTCTGTTCTTTTGGGTAGATACCCAGAAGTGGTATTGTTGAATCATATGGTAGGTTCATCTCCATTCATCTGAGGATCCAAATATAACACTTTGTGTAGGGAGATTATTATCTATTGCTGATAAGTGGAGATATTGGGTAGTATACTGTTGTCCAAAACACATTATGTCTACTCCATGTTTGCATGAACACTCACATATCCTACATTCCTCACAGAAAGAAAGTTGCTTTACTATATATACATATGGAATGTGCATGTGCATGCACACACAGGCACACAGACATATGATATACGTTCAATAAAAATATATTATTTTAGATGGATAATTCATTTATTTTTACACATTTATTCAGTATGTCACTCTTAGTATAACCATAACATGTAACTGCCATATTTAAAGAAGAAACCAGGGCCCTTTGCAATCAGTCTCCCATCATTTCTAGCTCCTGCTTACTGTCATTTTACCTTTCTTTTTTAGAAACATAAACAGTGTAGTGCTTTGGTGTTCATCCTGTTTGTTCCAGAAAAAAAAATTTGTTCCTTTTAATGCTAATTTTGTTTTCATATATGTATGCAGTGTGATTTCTTTCTCTGATCACCAGCTAATTAATATTTTAGTAACTTCTAGTTTCAAGTATTATAAATTATGCTTCTATGAACATTATGTAGGAAATTTTATAAAATCAGTGTAGAAGAGATTGTAAAAAATTGTTTTTCTAATTATATGTTTTTTGTTAAGTTGGTAGTCTTGACTTCTGGCCTTTCAATTGCATATAGTGATGGGCACATAATTTTAATTTGCGTTTCCCTAAGATTAATGATTTTTTTGTGTGCTGCAGATTGAAAACAGGTGTATTCTACTTCTAAGCTATACCCCCAGTCCTTTTTCTTTTTTATTTTGAAATAGGATCTCACTAAGTTACTGAGGGCCTTGCTAAGTTGCTTAGGCTGGCTTCAACCTTTGATCCTCCTTTCTCAGCCTTTCAAGTACTGAGATCACAGGCTTGTACCACTACACACAGCTGATATGCATATCTTCTTGAAATTTAACTATCTCCTCAAATATTTTGATGGTTCTTAAGTGTTTTTTTTAATTTTTATATCCATTTGTTTTCTAATACTTGACTTGTCACGATTCTTCATAAATTCTAGAAACAATTTCATTGTTATATATTTTCAAAATATTTTACTCTAGTATTTGGCTTGGCATTAGACATTCCTTATGTTTGGTGGAGTCAAAGTTCCTGATATGACTTTGATGCTAGAGTTTGTGTCTGTGTGTCTTTTTGAGAACATACAGCATAATATGAAGTAATAATGGTTTGCCCTTGCCCTTTCTTTTATTTATTTATTTATTATTTTTAATTTTTATTTTATTATTTTTTTCAGTGCTGGGGCTTGATCTCAAGGCTTTGCTCAGGTTGGCATGAACTCTACCGTTGAGTAACATCCCCAGGCTCTTTGAGTTTTCTTTTAGAAATGTAAGATTCTTGAGTTTAGATCTACTGGTGATCCATATGAATTTAAGTTCTGTATTGGTTGTGTTAGGAGTTTTTATCTTTATTGGTGTTAAATTGTGGCAGGTTCATCATCTTGTATATTTAACATAATAGTGATTGAGCCAAGAACAGAAACATGCCCTGAACAGTGCTCACGTCCTTCTGCCAAGTCATTGAGGGACACCTGCAAAAGAATTGCATGTCCACCTCCTTTGAGTGGAAACCTGTAGTGAATCATTCTTCTCACATTTTAGCACACTTAGATACTCTGAATCTGAAGTGTTGAAAACCTCAGATTCTGTTTCCCATTGACTAGAGTAATTTGGGAGAAATTGTTCAACTTCTGAGTTTTGGCTTTATTGTAAAATTGGGGGAGTTTAGCCTTTTGAGCAATGTCTATCAGGAAAAAAGATGCTTTAAGAATGTTATCCCCTATTAAACGTCCACTTCTTTTTACTTCTTCATTAGATCTTTGTACTAGGCAAAGGCAATACTCTTGTCCAATGAATTTTCCTATCTAGGGCCATAGAATTCCCAGGTCAGTCTTGTCTCTCTTGATGTGCTGTATGTGAGAATCACCCACTTTTCTCTATAAGACTATTGACTGCCATTTTGTGTCAGGATAGTCTAATACTTATTTATTATAATTAATTTTACCATTATAACATTGGGCATTCCTATTCCTGTATCATATCTATTATCTGTGTGCCATGAACAAAAATAAATAAAGTGTTTCTGCTGTCTTAAAAATCCACAAATAATATTAACAACTATTATTTTAACTGTCGACTATGGGCAATCATAGGCCACCAACTCACATACTCAGGCTCCCTTTTAATCCTTACAATAAAAGAGGCTGTGGTTTCTAAACTAGTCTGAACATCATAATCATTCAATATTTATAAATAATCTTTCAAAATTTCTAAAGTCTGGACAATGTCCTAGGCGCACTAAATAAATATTTCTGTGAATGAGTCAGAGGCATATTTGGACTTTTATGGTGCATTATAGTCTAACATAATAATATAGTTCAGAGTGGTAGTGACACGCACACAGCACTTGGTGAGCTTTACCCTAGAACACTCCCTTCTCCATACAGGATATTGAGATTGACATTGGAATTATCACATAGGTACATGTCAACAATGGAAGTGTTTCCTTCATTAAGCATAAGTATTTTTGAAGCTCCTCGATTAGTTTAACTTTTTTTTTTTTTTGAGGTACTGGGGATTGAACTCAGGGGCAGTATACGTCTGAGCTATACCCCCAGCCCTATTTTTTATTCTTTATTTTGAAACAGGGTCTCACCAAGTCGCTGGGTGCCTCACTAGGTAGCTGAGGCTGACCATGAACCCGGATCCTCTGGTCTCAGCCTCCCAAATGATGGGATTACAAGCGTGCGCCACCACTCCCGGCTAATTAGTTTAACTTTTAAATATCCTTTTACTGGTATATTGTAACCATACTTTATATTGAGATTTAGTATGATAGAAACATATGAGCACACAGCACACGGTATACTTCCTTCTGGGTGCTATCCTGCTTCCCCTCCTCTCCATTTATAATATTAAAATTGGTATTTATGGCTTCACAAATGTACATAGGATTGTTTGAACTGTTTTCTCCATCAGAACTATTTCCTCCCCATCCCTCCTCCTTCTCCAAAACTCCTTCCACTATTCAACTGGCATCTTTACTCATTTACCTGAAGCTTGCTTTGTTTCCCAGTTTCTTTCTAGCTTTCATATATGAGAAAAAATATATTAGCCCATTTCAAAAAATGAAGAGTCATATGTTTTTCTGCAGTTAGTTATAATAAGCATAAAAATTTGATAGGGTCAATCACAATCTCAATGTCCCCAGATTTCATACTAGGCAACTATGGCTCCAAGAGATTATCTTTTACATGCCCTAGGATCCCATGCTCCTAAATATATATGGAGAGAGAAATAGAGAGTACCTAAATGTACAAGCTTACATGTACACATAAATAAATTTTAAAATAAGCATATATACAGTATACACATATGCATATATATGTATACATATATATATATATATTTACTGTATTCAGAGAGTAATATTAGAGAATTAATATAGAATTGAGAGTAGGACATTGTGTAACACCAATGTGAATTAGGGGGTGTCTGCATGTGTGTGTTAGGATTGGAATACTTAAGTAATATTTTGAAGAGAAGTTTAGATTTGCATTCAGTTTGAAAGGAAAAGGAATTATCCTGCTGCAAGCACTGGGGAAGCTCTTTGGGGACAGTAGTACATTGTGATCCATCTGACCCAGGCATGATGGAGATGGGATGTTTCAATTTGACAAATAGCAAAAGGAGCTAGAGGTGGTCTGGCAAAGGCTGAGACCTGAATTCAGAGTTGAAAGATGTTTCTGAGTCAGGAATTGGAGTATCTTTTATTCTAGGCTAAACACTTTAAATTTTACTACTTATTAAAGCTTTGCTGAATTTAATTGACAACATGAATTGATGCAGTTTTACTGCATATTATATACACATATCTACATTTAACCTTAGATTTTAAGTTCACTGCTGTAAAAAAAATTGTTAGTGTGGACCAATTCTCTTTAAATCCATGCAGTGAAATTCTGAGTTCTTTGCAAGTCGGAAACCACATTTCAGTATTAATTGCCAGATGCTACTGGCAAGAAGCACATATCCCTGAATAGAGTCCTATTTGCCAGTTCCAGAGATTAGACATATAATTGGATGTCAAAATGCATCCTTTCCACATCTCTCCCCAGTCCTCCCTGCTGTTTTCATAATGCAAATGCTGAAAGGAATGAATAGGATGATCTCACATATTCTGCAACGCAGAAACCTGCAATGAGATACAGTGAGATGTTTCCAACATGTGCACACATTTATTTATAACCATACAAAGAAATTTCAGTTTTCTCTTGAAATATTTTTCCTACATCCTCACATTCTTTCTGTTATTTCATACTTTCTTTACTACTTCTAATCACTGAGAAGGCTCTCTGACCCCAGTTTCCTCCTCCTCCAAGCTATCTTCCACACTCTGGAAAAATATTGTCTGTATGAATTTCAAATTTGCCAATTTTCCACTCCTAAGCCCACTGTTATCCACCCAGTTCTTAGAGGAATAATTTTAAGTTCCTCAGTATTGCTTTCAAGGCTATATAGAAACCAACTCTATTAATTTATTCAGTCTCATCAACATCAAGCTCTGGGTAATACAGGCTTTGCATTTCTTATAGTTTTATACTTTTTTATCTGTTTCCCCTCTAATGTTTATTTTCTTGTCCTGGTAAATCTTTCCAGGCTTTCTATACTCGGTAAATTTCTTACTAATTATATATTACAGTGAGGTTTAAAGTGATAAAAACATGCATGCACCAGCACTTGTTGTGTTTTCCTTCCCATCACACCCTGCCCCTTCTCCTCTCTTCCTGGACATGTTAGTGAGATAGTAAGTGATACCTTTATATGTAGACATAATATTACTTGAACTCTTTTCTATGACATTCCATTTTCCTGTGTTCATCTCCCTCCTGCAATCAACTTCCACTATTCTACTGTTCTCTCTCTCCTTATTTATCTAGTCACTTTTATTTTTTTTTTCTGTTTTGCTATGGCATGATTTTGCCAGTTACACTTCAGATAGAGTCGCTTTTATTTGTTATTTTCTCTACAGCTTCCCCATGTGAGATAAAGCATACCATATTACTTCTTGGTGTCTTTCCCACAAAAGTAAAATCAATCCATTTAAAGTTCATAATTCATTAGTTTTACTATATCCACACATTTCTGAAACCATCATCAAAATCCAATTTTAGAACATTTTTGCTACCACAAAAGTATACCAAGGTCCATTAGTAGTAACTGCCTTCTTCCTCTTACCCCAAGCACCAGGCAATAGCTAGCTTAATTTTTGTCTCTCTAGAGATTAATTTTGTGGAGATTTCTTATCAGTAGTATTATATGATATTTGGTATTTGTTACTGGACTATATCACTAAGGTAATGTTTCAGGGCTTATTTATTTAATAGCATATATTAATACTTCATTTTATTTTATTACCCTATAATATTCTATTGAATAGATGCACCCATTTTGTTTATTCTTTCTTTAGATTATGGAAATTAGATTTTTCTACTTTGCAAACATTACGAATAGTGCGGATACATAACAGTTTGTTTTATCTACTTGATAAGATCTTTTTATTAGATTGTGTAATCAATTAACATTTTTCATTTATTTATTATTTATTTACTTATTATATAGCTATTTGTAGTGGGGATTGAACTCAGAAGCATTCCAGTCCTGATATACACCCCA